>PISX010003287.1:0-140652 GCA_004024625.1 Mellivora capensis
AAAAACAGTGAAAGATGGCAGACCACGGAGGGAAGCTCTTACCACCCCCACACCTGGAGGGGACAAGAAGAGCGAGCTGTTGCCAGCATCTGGGAAGAGAAGGAGCCATGCAAGTGGGACCTTCGACAGGAGCTGTGTCAGATGACTTCCAGAGGCCTTGATGAGCGCTTGGGGGGCAGAGAGGGAGTGGGATTCTAGCAGGTCCTGAGCGGTCTGAGGGAAGGGTCCTCATGCACATGAACAACAGAGGTGGTGGGGACTCCCGAAGATGATGGAGCATACCTGATACGAAGCAGAGATGCTGGAAAGAAGGGATTTCGTTTTCCAGGGACTGCCCTCAGCTCCAATATTTGTCAGAAAACCCTGACTGTTTTCATAAGCGTTAACACCTTCAGGGCTCAGCCAGGGGACCGGGGAATGGCGGACACAGCATGGGGGACTGTGGTCAAAGGCAAGTGTTTGCCCCACAGAAAGGCCTTTCAGGGTAAGTGTCACCAGACCTAAATTCAGGACAGCTGTCTGCTACCTGAGCCAAACCACAGCTGTAGGGGCGATGCCTTCGGTCGCCTCCCGCCGGCAAAACTTTCCAAAGTGCTCGTGTTGCCACGCGCCTGTGGCTGTGTGAGGCCAGCAAAGCCAGTCGGGCGCTCATTCGGGCTGGGGACTGTCCATCCGCAGGGCCATGCAGGCCGGCAAACACAGATGGCTCCCAAACATTTCCTCCTAAATTTAGAGGGCAGAGTTCTTATTAAGATGGAATTCTAGGGGGGCGCCTGGGTGGCTCAGTGGGTTGGGCTGCTGCCTTCGGCTCAGGTCATGATCTCAGGGTCCTGGGATCGAGTCCTGCATTGGGCTCTCTGCTCGGCAGAGAGCTTGCTTCTCTCTCTCTGCCTGCCTTTCTGTCTACTGTGATCTCTCTCTGTCAAATAAATAAAATCTTAAAAAAAAAAAAAAGATGGAATTCTAGGGAAAGAAAACACTGTGGGGGTTATTCAGGGAAAGTAAATATGTAGTCTCTCTTCTCTCCCTCTCTCTCTTCTGGTTTCTGTCTCCTAGTAAGGTACCTCTGGGGGGACCAAAAAAACCCAACAATATAAAGTAACTATTCTCTTCAGAAACCTCGGCTGCCCCCCACTGGCATTAGTCTCATTCAGTGGTTTCCAAATATTTTTAGCAGCAGAACTCCTTCTGAAACAAAATCTGCCACAGAATCTTCACATATAACACAGGCAAAACCCAAGTGGCCATTTTCGAGATACCTCTGTGCAGACCCGGATTCTAATCACTTCTAGTGGGAGCATCCTGAGTGCAGGTGCGTGTGAGACTTCTGGAGGTATAATTTGCATACAGCAAAATTCACCCTTTCTAGGCAAACAGTTAGATGAGTGTTGACAGAGTCTCGTAAAAACACCACAGTTAAGACACAGAAGAGCTCCGTTGCCCCTCACATTCCCTCAAGCCCCTTTGTAGTTCACACTCCCACACCATTCCCTGCAGCTCCTGATCCGATTTCTGTCCCCGAAATTTTGCTTTTCCAGAATGTCATATATAGCAATGGAATCGTTCAGTAGGCAACCTTTTGTGTCAGGCTTCTTCCCCTTAGCCTAATGTTTTTGAAGGTCAACCGTGATTTTGTACGTGTCAGTGATTTGTTGCTTTTCATAGCTGAGACCGTACGTTGTTCTTGTGTGGTTTTCAAGGTTGTTCTTCAGCTTCTGATTCTTTTCTGCATAGCATATAAAGTCCCCCATTCAAATAATTTTCATTTTTAAAATACTGAGATTGAAGCCCCCGTAATACCATCGGAGCAGCACAGGTGGAGCAAGGTTGTGTTCTCCTCCTGTCACGATGCTTGGGCAGCGTCTCCCTCCGCGGGCTGGCTTCCCGAGCTTCCAACATCCCTCCATCTCTTCCCAGGACTGCAGTTCCTGGGATTTTTCTAATCAGACAAGGAGAGAGTACTGCTCGCCTTTCTTTTTCTTCTTTTTAAAATTATAATTAACACACCATTCTTTCTGGGGAAAGAATACAAGGGAAGGCATTTGTCCGGAAGTAAACCTAAGTTGCTAAAGGTCTCCCAAGGATAAAGATAGGAAGCTCAAACCCAAATCCCATACCAAAATTTCAGCTTTAGCCGTTGCTCATTTGACCACCCGGTTGCGAGACTCTCTCAGATTCTTAGTTCTGCCCACTGACAAGCAGCTGTTGTTCCCCTCTCAAAGACCACACTATCGGCCCAAGTTGGAACTCACTAAGTTGGAACCTGTGCGCCCAGAGTGGGGTGGGGGAAGGGAGAGAGTGGGGGGAGTACACAGGAGACTTGGGTCATGACTGAAGCAAGGGCTTCAGGCGGAGGCCAGGCCGTGTGTATTCTGGAGATCCCTCTAGTATGTGAGGGAGGGAAACCTGTTGGAGGCTCCTGCCACGGTTCAGGTGAGAGACGATGCATCGGCGAGACAATGGAGAGAAGAGAATCCATTTGAGAGACACACCCGATACAGAGTTGATAGAGTCTGGAAGAAAGGGGACAGAGAGGAAGGTGCAATCCACCTCATTATCTACCCCAATAATCCCGCCATGTAGGTGCCATCACGTCCGTTTCACAATACCAAAACGCAGCTCAACACGATTAAATCACTTAGGTGAGTTTACACAGCTGGTAAGATAAAAACCGTATTACGAGGGGCACCTGGGTGGCTCAGTCCTTTAAGCATCTGCCTTCGGCTCAAGTCATGATCCCAGGGTCCTGGGATTGAGCCCTGCATTGGGCTCCCTGCACAGCAAGGAGCCTCCTTCTCCCTCTCCTTCTGCCTGCCACTCTGCCTGATTGTGCTCTCTCTCTCAAATAAACAAAATCTCTAAAAAAAATGCATCATGGTATGAAGGCACAGCACTGAGGGACTACCCAGGCCTGTGAGACATGGAGAAACACATTTAATGAGTTATGGAAAACTACTTTAAGGAAACCAAAAACCATGCCTTGTGAGAGCATCCCCAGGGGCTTGGAATGCAGCATCTGGGCAATGTGCTCCCCGTGACCTTAGGGAAAGGAGCAGACTCTAAAAGGGTTTGCCCCATTCTCATTCTCCTCTCACTCATCCTCTTTCACTTTGTCCTTCTGCCTGCATCTGGGGGAGAGAGATTTGTATAATAACGTGTTAGTATTTGAGAGCATTTCAGCAAAGCCTGCTGCCAGCTGCCTTTTCTGACACAGACATATCCCCCACTATCAATTTATTCACCTTGGGTAAGTGGCCTCCTCCCCATTTCCCAACTGCTTTGGAGATAAAAGAAGGCAGTGAGGGATTTGTCCTTTTTCCCATAATATTATGGCTGTAATTTAAAGCTGCCATAACTCATGTATAGAACTTTGACCATAATACCATGGAAAAAGCCATCATTCAAACCCCAGAGGAAGAAACGTGGAGTCTTGTTTCTTCAGCTGTAAATTGCCTCCCAACCATAAGACAGCTGTTGGCATAACCAGACAATGGAAACTAAGGTTTGGAAAGTTACCCATGATGGATTGTTTTTTTCCTTTTCTCCCTTTCTCCACATCCTCACGAGAGTCAAAATAGTTTTCTGTACTGGAAAGGGACCAGGACTAGAGAATCGATCTTCATTGGGGTAGTACCTAACTCCCCAAATTTGGAGGATGCCCTAAAAGATTGATAGAGCTGGATTACATTTGCATGGATTAAAAAGACCCTGAGTCTTGCAGAGATCGTGGTGTCTATTTTTCCTCTTGTTTTTAGGATGGGGTATTTCAGACTGGTAATTTCTCCTACCTTGTTCTGGTCCATGCTTCCCAGCTGTGGGCAGGCATAACAACTTATGCTATGGTTAAAATTCCCCGCTTTAATCATTTTCCAGTGAGCTCATGTAGGAGATCATGAATCCTCCAAAATCTGCTCCCCACATGTCCTACCAAATTCAGCTCTGTCCAATATGCCAACTTATACCTGGGCACGAGCATTCATTCATTAAAAACATTCTAGATACTCCATGCTCACCATATTACTTCATTTTGTCCTCACCACAGTTTTTCAAGTTAGATATTATTGTCATTCCCATTTTACAATTGAGGAAATCAAGTCAACAAGTGACTCAATAAATTAGAAAAAATTTCTAACCTAGGTCAGCAGAACTCATCAAGCTACTGCTCTTGCTTTTCCTGGTTCACAATTCTTTTAGGAGGTAGAGGTATATGACATCTGATGGAAAGAAGAGGATACAGTTCTTATAATTGCTTTTGAATGTGTAAACTTTTAAATCAAATATTACCTAAATATTTCTGAGATATTATTTACTTTTAGAAGTTGATCATTTTTTTTAAGATTTTATTTATTTATTTGAGAGAGAGGCAGTGAGAGAGAGCATGAGGGAGGAGAAGGTCAGAGGGAGAAGCAGACTCCCCGTGGAGCTGGGAGCCCGATGCGGGACTCGATCCCAGAACTCTGGGATCATGACCTGAGCCGAAGGCAGTCATCCAACCAACTGAGCCACCCAGGCGTCCCAGAAGTTGATCATTTTCTATCCCTGTTCTTATGCCTTCTGATTTGTGAGTTCAGGCTCTAGGGTTAGATGGCTTGAACTCAGTCCCACCTCTGTTACTTCTTACCAGTGTGATTGTGGGCACCAAAGTCAACAACCTCTCTGTGCCTTGGTTTTCTCATCTTAGAATGAAAATTATAAGTAGTATCCACTTTATAGGCTTGTTTTAACCTTTGAAGGGGATAAATTTATGTAAAATGTTTAACATGGAAGTGACACATGGGTAGTACAGTTGATTATCACACCGGTGGCCCCAAATGAACCTTGCAACCACCCTCCCCCCCAACTCTGGGGTTTAGCCCCTATGTAGTGCCCTCCACACTGACTCTGGCTTTGGCTGGATAAGTTACTTTGGTCAATGAGATACTTTCAAGTGGTACAGAAGCAGAGTCGTGCTTGCACATAGGGGTTTGTCCTATTGGGACACTTGCTCTTAGAGCCCTGAGCCATCATATAAAGTTAGCCTATTCAATTGAACAGAACCCGTGGAGAAAGAAAGAGAGAGAGGGAGAGAGGGAAGGAGAGAAAAGCCCTATTAAACCTTTACTATTCCAACTGAGGCTCCAGACAGCCATCTTGGACATTCCAGTCCCAGCAGATGCTATGTGGACCAGAAGAACCACCCAACGGAACCCAGCCAACCCATAAAACCCTAAGAAACATAAAATATTGTGTTAAGCCACTATATTTTGTTGTGGTTTGCTATATAGCAGCTGATAACTGAGGTAAAGTTCATTCAATAAATGTCATCTACTTTTTCAAGTGGTCATCATAATTGATGGACTTTATTTCCTCTAAAATAATTAATATTAAGACAAGGAAAGCTGTGCTCCTCAATAACTCATTCACTCAAAAAAAAAAATGTGCTGTGTTTCTACTACAGGCAGAGCAACAAAGATTTGTTCCTCATTTAAAAAAAATGGTATCCTGCTCCCACTGCCCCCCAAGCATGCCTTCATATGACTTTTTCTTCTTCTTTTGTTTTTTTTTTTTAAGGCTTTTTAAAAAGATTTAATTATTTATTTTTTGGAGTGAGAGAGAGCCAATGAGTGTGAGTAGGGGAAAGAGAGGAAGAGAATCTTCAAGCCAACTCCCCACTGAGTACAGAACTCAACAATCGCAGGCCCCCAAGATTGTGACCTGAGCTGAAATCAAGAGTCGGTTGCTTAACTGACTGAGCCAACCAGGCGCCCCATAGAATTTTTTTAACTCTTAAATTTGCAAAATAGAAAAATATAAAATTCTCATCCTCTTAGAATTATTATTTATTGCGTGGCTACACTATTTATCCATTTTTTAACCTTTTAAAAATGCATGAGGGAATTAGTGCAGAACCAGACTTTATTTTTCATATATTCACTGACTCTTCTTGATAGGAAGTTGAAAAATATTCAACCCTACATCAAAACCATAGACTCTCAAGGATAAAAGGGCCTTTGAAAGGTCAGCCAGTCCGCTCTACTCTAGGTAGACTTTCATCTCAGCTTCCCGGAGAGATGCCAAGGCTCCTGTTTTTAAAGTTCTGTAAGCTACATTCCCTGGGTAGTAGCCACAAAGCCCTTCATGCACAGCATTGGTATTTCCAAGGGAAATCATGCTGCAGTATTAACTTTGCCTCCCTCTTCAGGCTCCTGCATTATGGGCTGCTGTAATTTAGGGTCATGTTTGTAGGCATGAAGTGTCATTGGTTGAAAATCATCCACTCCTTGCTGGTGTTACACACAGATTAAAACAAAATTGTGCAGTTCAGGGAGAATTGCCTGCCCTCCCCATGCTTTGCCTTTGGCCAGGACCTCTAGGCCTTTGTCTCCTAAATGCTGGTCTGACTTCAGTTGTTTCCAGGACAAATGAGCTTTAGCCTGGCATTATTTCTCCTTCTCCATTTGCATCTTAAGCATCTTATATATAATATATATATAGAGAGAGACATGTATGAATCACCCAATTATGGAATCGAATGCTTAGGACTCTGTTTATTTAATTGTGAAATCAGAGAGCTAGGAAGTGGAGTTTATTTCAACTCCCTACTTTTATCTGCCCTGGTCATCTTAAGATATGAATGTGGGAGGGAATGGGGGTTAGAGGGAGCATATGGATGTGGGAGGGAATGGGTGGCATTTGGCATGGAGACAAACATTCATGAAGGAGCTCAAATTTAGAGTTTGGACATTGTTTGCAAAGAGGTCGTACATGCAGTCATGGATGTAGGTGTTTCTCATCCAACTCCCAACTCGTGTCCCATGATTGGACCATACCACCTCCCGGTGGTATTAATTAAATTATTTTTATTAATTAAATTATTTTGTGTGCTATGAATTAATTAAAAATGAGCAAACTCTTGTGATCACCTGTGACTAGCACAGTTCTATGCTGTGTGTTTTGAATTAGAATTAGAATTTGTTAATGTAAACATTAAAATATACCACAATTTGGGGATCCTGTTTCAACCATTCTTTCGTATAATAACAGCTCGGCATATATGGAGTCTTTATCATAGACTGGGCATTTAGCAGGAAACTTTACAGCAATGTGGTGAAGGAGGAACTACTCCCACCCCAATTTACATGTGTGGAAACTGAGGCACAGGCACATGAAGAAACAGGTACAGGATGCTCAGGTGATTATGTAAAGAGCTGGGATTTGAGCCCAGGTGGTGTGTCTTCAGAGTTAATGTGTTCAATTCCCCAATATGCTGTCTCAGTTTCAAAAGTCTCCACAAGTGGGGAAGATACCTTGCTTCTCCAAGATGTGCTGGACCTACAGAGATAGAAAAGAAGGTGGGTGGACAGGCATGGGATGATGCCAGAAAGGATGAAGCAGGGTGACCTGTGTGGCTGCTGAAACAAAGCCCCAGCAGGAGCAGAGGTAGATGAGGCCGCCTTGGTGGGATCTGCCTGGCCCAGTCTGGTCTTCCCAGGAACTTCCCCACTGTGCTCCTTCCCCACCCCTTCCTCCCCCTTGTTCCCAGCTTCATCCCCATCTCTTTGCCCTAATATTTCTGCATGTGGTGGTCCTGAATTCTTTCCAATGGTGTTCTCCTTCTGGTCTACACCCTTTGCCCTCCAGACTCTGGCCTCAGCATCCTCAGTGGAAGATGGGCCAGGGCCCTGAGTCAGCCATGGGAAACTCAGGGCCCAGAATTTCTGCTGTCTCAAGCTGTGGCTTGACCCTTCCAGATCCAAGGTACAGGGAATGGAGAAGTGCAGGATGGAAAGGAACCTGCAAGGAGGAGGAAGGCTTGTCTTGGGTCCTAGCTTCTGCATATAGTGGCTCAGGGTTCTAGGAGCAGGAGGGAATGTGGGGAGATGTGTGTCTCCCTCGTGGGCACGTCAGAGAAACCTGCCCATGCCATACTGGCTGCCGTACTAGTGGACAGCACTTCCATAGTCACATGTGGGGTCATGGAGACGATGTTACTGGTTAGAATGCTGTTGAGCCTGAGCCGTGCCACAGGCCTGATCACTGCCATGTTCCACAGGCACCGAGGATGTGAGATTTGCAATGGCCTACCAAATGGTAGAGGCCTACCAAAAATCACAACAGGCAATGGAAAAGTAAATCATAAAATAAAACTAAGCATCTAATTAAAGGCCTGCAAACCATAATAGCCCATCACCTAGCCAGCCACAAGTCAGCTCACATGTAAATAATAATGAATGTGGAATAGGGGGGGCTTCCACGTGATTTAATGTGTCTGCCATGATCTTAAGCTGGTATCGAGCAAGGCGTTGCTCTTGTCTTACTTCTCTTGCAGAGTCTCCCTCCCTTTATAGAATGTCAAGCACAGAGGGCCCTCTTTCCCTCTCAGCCTTCTCTTTAGTTAGCTGGCACCCGTCATCTCCTCCCAAGGCATGTCTGTGACCTTTGGTAGCCCTTTACAGCGCCACATGGGACCCTATATTTTGCACACAGCCAACGATGTTTAGCTTTGTTTATGGTATTTGATGCTGTAAATGAAAATAAATATGGTTCTTTATAAAGCAAGAAAAAAAGTTTCTGAGGAAGTTGGCCATGGGGAAGGGATTGTGTGTGTCAGAGAAACTGCATAGAAAGGAGGGTCACAGGTGGGCACGATGGACCCTGAAAAGGGCAGTGAGATGAAGGGGGGTCCTTGCAAAGATGTGTGCAAGCTCCCCAGCATGAACTCCCTCTTCTGGTCCTACAAATTGAAGTAATATTCCAAGACTCACAATCTTGGTGCAATTGGATTTCTTGCAGAAATCAGTGAGGAGATCAGGTGGGGGACTGTGGTGGGAGGCAGGCTTCTCTCTCGGCATCACCAAAACCAACACTGCCTCCACCTGCTCCCACCTGCATGTCTAACACCCCATCCTGGTTCCAGTAAGCCTCCTAAAGGGTCTCCTGCTTCCGTACCATCTTCTCTCCACAACACAGAAACAGTGGTGGTGTACAATCATAAAGCAAATCCCTTCACAGCCCCACTAAGAATAAACACTCATCTCTCTCTCTTGATTTTTATGAAGCCCTTATAATCCAGCCCCTGTTCCTCCCTCATCACAGCCCTTCTCTCCCGGGTATAGTTGACCCCACTGCAGTGGCCTCCTTGTCTTCCGCAACGTGTCAAGGTCAAGCCCAGCCTCAAACATGGCCCTGGTGGCTCCATTGGCCCAGAACCCCTCCTGCAGGTCTTCAGGCCACCAACCAGCCATTCAGGTCCCAGTCAGTGGTCACCTTTTCAGGCAGGCCTTCCCTGACCCCCCGGGGAAGTTAAGTATCCCCCTTCCCCCCATTCATGGGGGGGAATGAAACCTGTTTCATTTTCTTCATCAAACTTTTTGCTGTCTGAAACCATCTTTTCACATACATTATTCTCTTACTTTTGCTTGCTTGTGTGTCTGCCTCCTGCCACAGTCCCCCACCTGATAGGTTCCCCACCTGCTAGAACGTAAGTTCCACCAGGACAGGAATTTGCCTTGCCTTTGGTTTTCACCAAACTGAAGGCCTTAGTGTGTTGTGATCATTTATAATAATGCCCAGGAGGTAGCAGCTGGTCAGTAAATACTTGTTGAAAGCATGAGCAAAAAAATGAATAGACGGGCCTGCCCTGACATGGCCCACAGGAGTGTAGAAATCATGGGGATAATTTGAGGTTCTTGGGTTGGGGGTGAACTAATTTTAACTAAGTCTCTAAGGGGTCTTCAAGCCACATCTGGTTTATGTATGTATTTAATTGTACCTTACCTCATTGAAAAAGAATGTGCGGTCATTTTCAAAGATACATATAGTACAATAAAATTTTTAAAAAGGAAAGAGTGGATATGGAGACTAAATATGCATTGAAAAAAATAAGATAACATGAGAGCAAGATTGGCAATTAAAATACATACCACAGAGTTCTTTATTTCTTGCCAGAAGTGAACTGCAAACGTGACTTTGAACTTTTAATAGTGAGGGACAGCTCATCTACACTAAAGTCCTGAAGAAAGAGAAGAGAGAATGGCTTTTACTTTACTTTTTACCTGTTAGCCATGAATCAAAACAACCATGCTAATATTAAATGTGTTTCCAATTAAGTTTACTAATCTTTTTTTTTTTTCTTAGAAAGGCAGACTGCCACGTGCAGAGCCTCATTTGAACGTGTCTGGAGTCTTGGAAGCTTGACTACCCTATGTTCTCCTACAAATGGACCTTGAGAGCTTGTTTGGAGGGGAGCGCAGCTACTCATATACCCTTGACCGAAGAACGGTCCTCTCTTCTATCGGGGAAGGTCGTCCTCTTCGACCTAGCGCGCAGCTTCGGGAGGGACGCACATGGAGCGGTGAGGGAGGAAGGGGACACCCGTCTAGCCAGCCAGATCAGCCGAATCAACCCTGGCGATCAATGGGGTGACAGATGTCGCAGCCAGATCGCCCTCACATCCTAAGTTTACTAATCTTAGTTAAAGCAGTAAATATGAGTTGTTATCAGTCAATATTTATTGAACATCTGTACCCAAAGGGCTTATGCAGTCCAACAGACTCACATGCATTTCTCATGCTGCCCTAGTAACCTGACAGGATCCTGACCAGTCAAACATTTACATGGAGCACAGCCTGCATGAAGGATGGTTGACAAGGCCTTGGGTGATGCAGGTCTGACAGGGCTGACTTCTAATCAGTAGAAAATTCTTACTTGCGTTTAATTAATAGGCTCTTTAATAATATTGAGGATCATTTTCTTCATACAGCCTGGCTTCTCAACCCACTTCTCCAGAATAAAGCCCCTCAATGGGTTTAATTTTTTCCAAAATTTACAGGTTTCCCCCAAGTTTGCTCATCTTTCTCTCTTTAGAAACTTTCTATGTCTCCTCCCCCTCTTTCTCCCACTTCCTCCCTGCCCTCCTCTTCTCCCTCCCCACTTCCTCCCCCACAAACAGTTTTGAAAGGCAGTGTAGAAAGTATCAAAAGCCATTAGAAATTCTATGGGCCATGGAATACTGGCCAAGTTGCTTAATATTTTTGTACCTCAGTTGCCTGTTTGCAAAATTAGGGATGATAACTGCACCTATCTCCCAGGGTGGTTATGAGCATTAAATGCATTTGTTCACGTGCGTGTTAGAACCACGCTGGCAAGCTGCAGGAAAGCATCAGCTATCATTACGATTACATGCCATTCCCTTTTAAAACGATCTCCTCTCTTTTTCCTGTGTCCCTCAGCAGAGACTCTATTTTTTCTGGTTGTCTTGTATCCCCATGTCTCTGAAAGTTACCAGAATTCCCGTCCCCTCTTCTTTACTTAGAGAACTCTCACACATCCTTCAAAATCTTAGATGTGGGGGCGCCTGGGTGGCTCAGTGGGTAAAGACTCTGCCTTTGGCTTAGGTCATGATCTCAGGGTTCTGGGATCAAACCCCACATTGGCCTTTCTGCTCAGCGGGAAGCCTGCTTCCCTCTCTCTCTCTCTGCCTGCCTCTCTGCCTACTTGTGATCTCTGTCTGTCAAATAAATAAATAAAATCCTAAAACAACTAATCTTAGATGTGTCCTTCTGCAGAAAATATTTCTGAATTGGCATACCCAGCTCCTCCTGTGGGCTTCTCTGGCAACCTGTGCAACTCCCTTTATCACAGCATTTAATACACTGTGGGTTATTATCTGTTTGCTTGCCTCTCTCCATAAGGATTGGCAGGACAAGGGCTGGAACTTGAGTCTTTATGTCTTCAATGTCTAGCACATTGCTTGCTACATAGTGGTTGTTCAGTTCAAGACTGGTTGAACTAGAATGAACACAAAACTAATCCCATCGGGGAAAACCAACCTATAACGTGGCAGCATCGTATTTCTTCTATATTCCGTACATAAGCAATCTGGTATCATGCTTGCTACAGACTAAAAGACTAAAAGAAACTTATTTTTACTACTTATCATTTCAAGATTTAATTCACCTTTGTAGGAGACAAAGCCTTTTCTCCCTTGCAAAACATAGTTCAAGAAAGCAGCATTGAGGTACTGGGCACTGGGTTTGAACTCCTCTTCTGTGTCTCCTGGTTGTGAGATCTGGGCTAAAGTAGCTCATCTTCCTGGACTTCAGAGTCTGCACCAATTAAATAGGCATTGTAATGTTTGCCTCTCTCATTTCTTGTGAAGATCAGATGGGACAGTATCTGTGAATACACTTTTAAAATAGCATATTGTCCCTCTGTAGATGGGAGATAGTATGCAATTTGGGGAGAAAGCTTGGTGTCTAGGTTTAGGCACCTATCCAACCAAGGGGTGGGAAACTATTCTGGCTGCAAGGTTAACTGGAGACAATATTCCTTTTTAAAAAAAAAATTATTATATTTTAAGTAGGCTCCACATCCAGTGTGGGGCTCTAACTCACGACTCTGAGACTAAATGTCACATGGCCTCCTGACGGAGTCAGTCAGGTGCTCCAGCAATATTCCTTTGGCATCAAGATTCAACTGTAAGGTAATTTGCACCTCTACATTTTCGGTTACCCCATTTCATTAGCTATTAAGAGACTTTCCGATATAGTTTCTATAAATGACACTGCTTTGGGAGGCAGGGTGTTAGTGCAAGCCAAATCCATAGTCTTTGCAGGGCGTGTTGCGTGGTCCCCGGGCAGAGGATAACTATGTAATTTCACCAAAGAAAGGTGGGGGCAAGGCCGGACAGTCCGGGCAAAGCCAGCGCACCCCCTACAAACACGGAGCTGCGTGAATTATGATTATTTTTACACTGCAGTTGAGCCGTGATATCTCACACACATAATGATTCGTTGGCTAGAAGATGTCTACATGCCGGTCCTTTAATTTTTCTTTGCTGCTTTCTAATGTTACTGTGATGATAACAAATGGAACCGCGGCACTTCCATCAGAAACCAGAGCATGTCCGTGAATAACTAACAGACTGCATACAGTTTTCCCAGTGAATTTTCAAAGCCAAACGTGGGTTGGCTTTTGTATATAAATTGCCAGTGCGCCTTTTCCATTCCGGTGGGAGCTCTCTGAAGGGAACGTTCCAGCTGTGATGAATAACGGTCCCTCCAAAGAAGCTGGCATAAGGCACGCATTTCATCCCACTGAGTGGAACACTGCGCCTGTCGCCAAATGTGCCGGGTCTCCCACCATTAAATAAATATATACATATGTCACTTGGCTTTGTTCCCAAGTCCTAGGCTCTGTAGAAACCAAGCATTTTATTACTATTAATAATGCTATAGTTAAAATAGACGCAAAGCTAAGGAGTGGGCACTTTGTCCTTAATATCTTTGATTCAATTTCCCAATGTCCATTACTTAATTTTTACTTACAACATCCCTTAACTCCTCATTTACCACTCTAACAGATAGCAGTATTCTTTCCAATATAAATTGGCTCTATGCAGCTGATATTTTGATTAATGAATCTATAAAGATAATAAGATAATAACATCTACTTCACAGACCAGGTTAATAGTAAACATTTATTATGTGGCAGGTATTTTTCTAATTATTGTTGGCCCTGGTTTACAGGTGAGGAAACAACTTTAGAGAGGTGCGATGATTTCTCTCACACAGCATTGCTGAGATTTGAACCCTGACCACTATGTTCTGATGCTTGTCTATGGAAGTGAAGCATAAAAGCACTGTTCAATAAGTCTTATTTTCTTTTTTTCCAGGAAGGGACAGACTCATAACTGTTCTTGTGTATAGAAAAGTTTATTAGAGAGAACACTCGTTAGTGATGTCTCAATAATTATTGTGAAGATTCTTTTTTTTTTAAAAAAATGACATCTAAAAAATTAACTCAGGTTAATAGTTAGACAAGAGACCATGGAGGCAAATATCCAGTTTTCTGTTTCTCTTCCAACTTGTAAAAGCTGTACATTCTTATTTTAAGATAATATCACCTGGTCCTTGGATTATTCTTATAGACTTAAATCTGTCCTTCTGACTCCACTCTCCCCACCCCACCACTAACCTGAAGAAGCTTAATGAAACTGCAATTTGGTGGCCTGGCTCCCAACTGCATACCCATCTCATCTCCTCCCCGCCACCTGCCCCCTGTCCCCCAGCTTCAGTAGAATTACCAATGGAATCAAATCCAAAATCTGCGTGTCAAAGCTCTCACCAACTCATGGTTTCATCCTAATGATCTGTTCTTATTTCTTACAATGAATCAACATTTAATCTTACTTTCAATCTAGAGTGACGCCCCTGTCATTCAGACACACACTGCTTGTTCCTGATTCCCCATCTTTGACTATGCATTCCCTGCCTGCACTGTGGAATGCTCACCGCCCCCATGTGAAGAAGATTCAAGACCCATTTCTTCCCCGAAGCTAACTATTGCAGCCTCTCCTCACATTGCTTCCCCCCCTCGCCCCCCCGCCTCCTTCCTACTCCATATACAGTTAGTAACTGATGAGCTATCAACTATGCCTTAATTGCTAAACAGGTGAAGTGTCTGGCCACCAAATACATGGTCAACTCCTTAGGGACAGGTCTCCTCTCATGTTTTCTTTTGTACCCTCTAGATTAATGCTGAAGAAACATTAGGTCTCCATATGCACTCTTTGGGTAATGAAGATTGGAAGTAGTCAAACTTGGATTTAAAATCTCTAGTTTCTAATTTGTAATGTACTCATTGACTTTATAATTTTATTTAAATAATGTTCTAAATCAATCTAAATATCCAAGAGTAAATGTTGAGTTCCATAAGGAATGATATATCCATACAGTGGAATATTATATAGCTATCTTAAATAGTGCTCTTGAAGAAATATTATGAGGTCAAATGCTTTGTTATGTATTGGTAAACTTTAAAAATGCTATAAAAAGTATGTACAGAATAATCCCAATTTGGGATGAAAACTCCAAAATTAACAGGATATTGAAAAGTACTAATCCTAAAGGAAAAGACTGATAAATTGCACTGTATAAATAGCTTCTATTCATCAAAAGATATCTTTAAAGTTGAGAGGCAGAGTGGGGGGTTTGGGGGGTTGGGAAGGAAAAAAATGAAACAAGATGGGATCAGGAGGGAGACAAACTGTAAGAGACTCTTAATCTCACAAAACAAACAGGGTTGCTGGGGGTAGGGTGGTAGGGAGAGGGTGGTGGGGTTATGGACATTGGGGGAGGGTATGTGCTATGGTGAGTGCTGTGAAATGTGTAAACCTGGCGATTCACAGACCTGTACCCCTGGGGCTAATAATACATTATATTTTAATAAAAAAATTTTTTTTAAAGATACCTTTAACAGAGTATAAAGGCAAACCTGACAGAGGATTCATAAGAGAACTCGTATAGATTAAGGGAAAAAAAAGAAAAGAAAAGAAAAAGAAGACAACACCATTTAAAAGATAGGCAAAAGATTTAACAGGCAAAAAGAAGATATCTAAATGATTGATAACCAAATGAAAAGGCACCAAATATCATCAATCATCAGAGAAATTAAAATAAAAGCCATAATGAGATATCAGTACACACTCCCCCAGCTGGCTAAAAAACAAAACAAAACACCCCCACAAAACTGATAATATCAAGTGTTAGCAGGGATATGGAACAACTAGAACTCTCAAAACTCTCAAACATTATTAAGGGGAATGTCAGCTGGAACCTCATTTTGGGAATTCTTTTTTATGTTTGTTTTTTTGTTTTCTGGAGAACTTCCAGAGACCTATGACCACTCCAATCTGACCATGGATGCTGATTTCGGACTACCCTTCTCCCTCTTTCTGGGACTTCCTATCACCATTCTCTTTTGTCCTTTGCTTCTTTTATTCAGTGACTTCTTTTACTGCTTTGCGTCAGAGCAGTTCTTCCTTTTTTTTTTTTTTTTTAAAAAGATTTTATTTATTTATTTGACAGACAGAGATCACAAGTAGGCAGAGAGGCAGGCAGAGAGAGAGGAGAGGAGAGCAGAGAGCCCGATGTTCAGGGCTCAATCCCAGGACCCTGGGATCATGACCTGAGCCAAAGGCAGAGGCTTTAACCTACTGAACCACCAGGCACCGATTCAGTGACTTCCTATTTCTTAGTTCATTTTCCTATTTCTGCTGGTATATGTATTTTTTTTTTATACTTTCCTAAGGAAGTGTGGATAAGAGTTAAGTTTTTGAGTCTTCTTAGAATGTTGATGGCAGGGCGCCTGGGTAGCTCAGTTGGTTAAGTGACTGCCTTCGGGTCAGGTCATGATCCTGGAGTCCTGGGATTGAGTCCTGCATTGGGCTCCCTGCCTCACAGGGAGTCTGCTTCTCCCTCTGACCCTCCCCCTTTTCATGCTCTCTCTCTCTCTCAAATAAATAAATAAATAAAAATAAAGTTTCATCCCTTTAAAAAAAAAAAGAATGTTGATGGCATTTCACCATTGTCTCCCAGTATCTAACATTGCTGTTGATAAACCTGGAGCCATTTTCATTCCTGTTCCACTGAATGTGAACTTGAGAGAAATAATTACTAGAAGCTTTAAGATGTTTTCTTAATCCTGGTGCTAGAATTTTTTAATGATTTGCTTTGGTTTGTTTCCCCACCCCATCACTATGATTGACTTCCTGGAGTCCATCCCTTTTCTTTAAAAAAAAATTTTTTTTTAAAGATTCTAGTTATTTATTTGACAGAGAGAGAAAGAGAGAGTGCACAAGCAAGCAGAGCACCAATAAGAGGGAGAGGGAGAAGCAGGCTCCCCCAAGAGCAGAGAGCCCCGATGTGATGCAGAACTCGAACCCAGGACCCTGGGATCATAACCTGAGCCAAAGGTAGATGGTTAACCCACTGAGCCACCCAGGTGTCCCCATTCCTTTTTATATAAAATCCACATCTTTCAGTTCTGAATAATTTCTGTATAATTTCCTCCTTTCTCCACCACGCACCCCTTGTTTTCCCTTTCTGGATTAGAGGTGGCTGTTGGACCTTCAGGGCCATTTCTTTAACCCACTGAGCCACCCAGGCCTTCAGGGCCATTTCTTATCTTTTTCTCTTCTTGCTCGTTTCTTTCTGTTCTACTTGTGGTAGGTTTCTGTGATGTTATCATCCTATCCTTCACTGAAATTTTCACTTGGGCTATTATATATTTTATTTATATGAGCTCTTTCTTGTTATTTGATCGCATCCTTTTCCCCAGGTTTGATTTGTTTTAATGGACAGAGTAGCTTCTCTTTTCTCCCGAGGGTTATGTGTTCTAATTGTTTCGATGTTTTTTTTTTTCCTGCTCTCTTCATTACCTTTCATTGAGCTACATTCCTTACTCTGTATATTTCATATTGGAGGCTTTCTCAATTTTGGTGATCCTTGGCTTCTGTTCATATTTTAGAGGGAGGAATTTAAAAGTGTGAAAACTCTGGGTGTGTGAGCAGCGTGTGTCACCTAGTGGGCTCCCCTGTAAAAGAAAAAAAGCAAATTTTGATAGAAATAATGTTGCAAAATGATTTCCAAGGGAAAAAAGTAACCTATTCAATACAAGAGAGTCATGTAATGAAAATTACATGAAAATTGAAAATGAAAATTCTTCCTTTTAACTTTCTTATGAAATTTACATTTAAAAGCACTTTCCCTGCTTAAGAGTTCTGTGGGTTGTTGGTTTTTTCCCTTTTCACCCCATGGTTTTATTTCAACAGTAATTAAAACTGCAGTAAGCCAGAAAGAGGTGAATGAGAAAAATATTCCTCAAGCCTGCTTTTCCTGTCTTGTTAGCAGGAAGTCTTCAAAACAAAATATTCTTTTCCAGGAGATACAGGATTCACTGAGATACTCAAGGGAAATGAAACTTGGACATGCCATCAAAGCCTCATTAATTCACTTTCACGTATTTGCCATTAAATCATTTTGTCATAATAGCCTCATTAATTCATCATCCCTGTTTTTTCTCCTTTTTCTGTTCGCTTTATCATTACTTACTGGCGACCTCAATACGTAAAAGTAACTTTAGTCTTTTTTGTTTGCCAGCTCCCCCGTCTGATTTATTTGGGGGAAGGAAGTAGGCTGTCAGGAATGGGGACCGCCTGGCTTCACGCAGGTGCTTGGAGGACGGCTCACTGATTAATGAGCGGCTCATGTTGAAGGGAATTGGCTGGTTTTTTACAGCCTGACTTGCTCCTCAGTGAGGTATCGGCAGGAAGTTCTCACTTGCCTAAAGACGATTCCTTGTAGGTTGTATCAGAAAGGAGCTGAGGGTGACGATTTAACTTGTAAGATATAATTTGAGATACAGAGAAAGTGCAGCCAGAAGACAAACTGAGTGCCGTGGGGAATTGCCAGCTGACGGCCCAGTCATCCCGCTTCACAGAGTGCCCTGGTGCCCGCTCTTAGCTGTACAACGGAATTGCTGGCGGAGCTTTCAAACAGATACCCCAAAGTGGGCTCCATTCCAGGCCAACCGAAACGGAATCTCTAGGAGTAGGGCCTGGGAATCTGCATATTTTAAAGTTCCCCAGCTGATTCCAGTGCACTGTGAAGGTTGAGGAAAACTCACGTCGTGGGACAAGAGGCATTAAACGGCGAACAGGAATAATTACGCTCTCTCTGTCGTCTGCAGTCTGGCTCAGATGCACCGTGGGAGAAGGTGCAAAGATGGGAGGCAGGGGCGTCAGGAGTTTTCTGACCTATTTGAGAGACAAGATAGGCACAAGTGAAGATAACTGAGGGCAGCATACAGTGAAATATAAATCAGGTGGGTGCTCGACCTACAGGGATTCTAGGAAGAGAAGACATCATGGCTGGAGATCGTCAAGTCTTCACAGGGAAAGTGTTGAGTTAGAGCTTTGTGAGGAGCAGGGGAGGACATTCACTTCAGGTGAGACCAAAAGTAGGGGAAAGAATGTGCTCAAGGGGGTGAGAAACAATTCAAGTGAAGCATCCAGGTGACTAAGGAGGACCAAGGAGAGAAATGGGAACACCTGTTATGGGGAGTTTGCAGGTGGAGAGGCAGGAGCAAACTGGTGTTTAATGCAAGAGAACCCGAGGCTCTTGTCAGGAGCCCAGGTGAGGGTTCAGGGGCTCAGAAGCCAGGGTCACCAGAACCAGGGCAGAAGGTCAAAAGTTGACCAGACCCAACATTGGAGAGAGGAGCTCTGCCTACAGCCAGGCATCCCCATGCTCCTGGCTTGTGTGCAAAGCAGGAAGTTGGCCCTCTGGATGCTGCAAATATTTTGTAACCTTTAAAAAAAATAGCATTCAGGTTTTGTCTTGTTATGAGGTAAAAATACTGCACAGTATTATTTTTCAGCAGAAGGCACCTTAGCCTGCTCACCCTGTACCTGACCCCCGGAGCTAGAAGGAGCCATTTTGGCACCTGGGGCAAACAGCAGGAGATGTTCTCCTCCAAATCAATTTTATAATTCATGATATGGCTCACAGATGGGCATTATTAACAGAGCACACCATCTGGCGGTTTCCCACGTTCAACCATTACTCTTGCTAAATAGATGTTAAGCTTTCAAAATCATTATTTACAATTTTCATGTCCTCTAAAGCTCAGTGCCTTCAGTTCAGCCCCTTTCCCATGCTTGACCCCTGGGCCATCTCTGTGCCTGCCAGGGAGGGGGTGCGACTCAGGCACAGGGTAAGGGTACGTTCGTTGGGCACACACTGGACTGAAAACAGTGAAGAGTTTAATGGCTTACTTCTTAAGCTCACAACAGAGTGTAGAAATATTAAGGTTCATGGCGTCCAAGAGACCACGTCCAAACAGTGCAAACTCACGGTGGGATGTAGTGAGTCTCCTTAAGGGAACCAGCGATGACAGGAGATCCCTGAATCAAAGAAAGCAAGTGGTGTAGATGTGATTTGAATTTAGTGTGTGTGACTCCAAAGTTCAAAGTGTCTTCCCATCATGCTCTATCCTGACAACCCAGACACCATGTGCATTGCAAAAAGGCGTCAGGTCTGGACCTTGTCCCCCAGGAACGTTCACCTTAACTGCACCGATAGGGCTGGAAGAGAAGATAAACAACAATTCCTTGTTAAGCATCAGATTAAAGCTAAATGTGAGAAAGGGACATTAGGTGCAGAAGAGACCCATTCTCCAGTAATTCTCTTTGGAAACTTACTGTGTGAGATGATTTAAAATTGAATTTCTATTCCTATAATGCATTTTAAAAAAAACACTTTATTTGTCAGAAAGAGAGGAGGAGAGAATACAAGCAGGGAGAGCCACAGGCAGAGGGCAAAGCAGGCTGATATGGGGCTCGATCCAAGGACCCTAGGAACATGACCAGAGCTGAAGGCAGATGCTCAACTGCCGGAGTCACCCAGGTGTACCCCTATAGTGTATTTTTTAATATTTGCATTTTTGAACACGTATTATAGACATGTAGCAAAATATTTAAATGATGCAGAAGGAAGCACGGTGAATAGTTAAGTTTCCTCACTTTCTCAGTCAGGATCCCCGCAGAAAGCAAAATGCACCTCTAGAATGCCTGGATTCAGGGACTGAATTCAGGGGAGGGTTCAGGGGATAAACAGGGACTTGGAGGCCTGGGGAACTAGCAACAGCTGAAGAAGAAAAGAATGTTCCTGGGATCCTGGGAGAGCTGGAGCTAGCTGTGGACAGAGCAGCTGCTCCACAGCCGGGCACCGAAGTAGGGAGAGCATGCGGCAGAAATGGCAGGCTTCCTCCCTACCCACCCTCAGATCTCTTCCTGCTGCCTCCCACTGGCCAAATCCAGGAGGATGTCAACCCTGGAAGGAAACGGGGTGATGGAGGCCATGGAGGACAGACTCTTTGCAGGGAACAGAGCAGAGAAAGGGAAATGATCTGGGGTGGTGTTGGAGTTAGGGAGAGACCCAGGAAACAGCATAGCACCCCAGACCTTCAGTCCCCTGAGGCAACAATTATTAGCATTTTTTCAGATAACCATCCAGAAGTAGTCCATGCATATACAAGCTTTAAGTGTATATGTCCACCCATTTTCTACGCAAATAGTGGTAAACTCTTCCCCTGTCTCCTCCACACCCCCTGCCCTTGCTTTTTAGACACTCAACATTCTATCTTGGATTTGGCTCCTTCTAGCATTTATGGAGCAACCTTGTTATTGGAGACCAGAGGTTCTAAAAGCATAGTCCCCAGAGAGGCAGCATCTGTATCACCTGGGAACTTGTTAGAAAAGCAAATAAGGGGCACCTGGGTGGCTCAGTCCTTAAGTGTGTGCCTTCCCCTCAGGTCATGATCCCAGAGTCCTGGGTGGAAGTCCAGGGTGGAAGCCTGCTTCTCCCTCTCCCACTCTCCCTGTTTGTGTTCCCTCTCTAGCTGTCTCTTTCCCTCTATCAAATAAATAAATAAATAAATAAATAAATAAATAAATAAATAAATAAATCCTTTTTGGGGGATGGGGGTGGGGTGGGGAGGCAAACAAGTTAGAAACCCTGGGAATGAAACCCAGAAATGTGTGTCTTAACAAGCTCGCTGGATCATTTGATGCCCACCAGAGTTCGAGAACCAGAGTTCCAGAATGAGGCCAGGCCCCCATCTGATCAAGGCTGCGGCTGCTCACAGGTCGATGTACCTCAGGGACAGGTGAAGAGAGAACATGGTGAGTCTATCTTGTTTGCTTCTTTCCACTGTACCTACCAGTCAGAAAAACAAAAAGCAGTATATATAGGGGCACCTGAGTGGCTCAGTGGGCTAGGCCTCTGCCTTCGGCTCAGGTCGTGATCCCAGGATCCTTGGATCGAGCCCCGAGTCGGGCTCTCTGCTCAGTGAGGAGCCTGCTTCCTCCTCTCTCTATGCCTGCCTCTCTGCCTACTGGTGATCTCTGTCAAGTGAATGAATAAAATCTTTAAAAAAAAAAAAAAAGCAGTATATATGGTATATATTGATGCATATCTGATATCAGCTCTCAGTGCAAATCGGAATCCCGAAAGAGCAAAGGAAAGGCTCCCTCACTTCCTCCAGACACATCTCCCTTTCTCTCTTTTTGTGTATATTTAGTTCTTTGGACACAGATACTGTGTTTTAATATGTTTGGTTGAGTATGTGAGGCAATGCAAGCTAAATGTAACTATGAAGACTCATAGTCACCACAGGCTTGAGGTTGGCATCTGCTTGAAACCCTCAATGGTGAGGCTCGAAACTGTCCCGGTCCCTCAGGGCACGGACTCCCTCAGGAGGGCAACGTCGGGCGTTGCTCTGCCATTGTTTCACGTGGCTTGTGTACCCACTACAGAGAAGGCCGCTGCCTTCTATGCCCACACAGAAGATGGGCACCTTGTCCTCTGGAAGCTCGCTAAACAGCCTGAGGCGTGGGAAGCACTTACCAGCTTTGTGACCCTAGGTCCCTCTCTGTGCCTTGGTTCCCCCACCTATAAAATGGTTCCCCAACAAACAGAAATGGCAGAGCTGCTGGTTTGCATGGCTCTAGGAAGCAGCACTCAGGCAGAAGACCATGGAGCAGCGCTCCCTGGAGGGGGAGGGCTGAATGAATGAATAAGTAGAAATCCCCTTCTGCACCTACTGCTGGGCTCAGTGGTTCTGCTGGGTGGCCATGAGCCATGGGAGAGAGTGCACTGTGAGTCAGACAGTCTGGGATTGAATCCAGGCTCCCTTCCTTACTTAAAATTCTGTGACTTGGACAAGTCATTCGCCTGGAGCAGTGGCTGGCATCTTAATGGCATGCAATAAATATTCGTTGAAAGAATAAATGCACATTTATGAGTCTCAGTTTCTTACTCTGTATAATGGGAACAAGAATATAATTTACTTCATAGGGTTAAATTAGTATTAATTGAGAAACATATTTCAGAAGCTCTGGCACGATGAAAAGAACTAAATATGTGGCAATTACAATACATATGTACCAGGAGATAACTTGAATACATTGCAGTGTTTTCGGACCTGGGGTAGCATGTCTGAATCAGACGCCAGGCATGGAGTCAGTTTAGGAAGAGAACTCAGTCTCTAGAAAGATTGGACAAAAGCAAGGGACGGGGAGTGGGGACAAGACCCCCGGGTGTAGTTTAGATTCTCATTGGAGCTTTCAGAAATTTACAATTAAGTCAAATCCCTGGGTCATAGGTCTTGAGCATCGATATTTAAAAACGGGGCCCAGGTGATTCTAAGGTATACTGAGAAGCAAGAACTCTGATTAATGGATGTCTACTACCTGCCAAGTGTTTTGTTAGATGTTAGACAAATATTATTTCCTTTATCCCCCACAATAACTCGACATGTTAGATATTTTGTCCCCATTTCACATGTGAGGAAATCAAGGATCAGGGGCTAAAAAAAGATCTCAAAGGTCACAGACCCGTGTGATGGAGACCTAACTAACCTAAGCCATCTGACTTTGAAGCCAGTGCTCTTTTCACTGTGTTTTACCACATCCCGGAAGGATCCTCAAAGGAAAAAGTCCAGAGTGCACTATATTCTTTCGGACTTGTCTCCCGAGGGGCTGAGGATGGGCCTGTGGTGGGCTCAGTGGCTTCCCTGGTGCGAGCAGGCTCCTCGGGGTTGAACAGTATATGCCCATGTTTTCTCATAAGGCAACGAGTCATTTTCATCAGGAAAGTACGAGAGTTGTTTCACTTTCAAAAGAAGTGATATTTCTTGGTCAAATAGCCAGGAAATTCCTGAAAGTGTCAGAAATGGAGTTTCTAAGTCTATCTCTAGCTAAGAAAGATTGGTTGTATGGCAGTAATTGACAGCTTCTGAAGTGGAGCAAATCCAAAATGCTTACAAAATATCAGAGTTTGACCCTTTAGGTCAAAAATTTAAAGAAATTTAAAACAAAGTTTCCTAAACTAAGGACTGGGCTCCCAAGTAGGGCTCAAAATGTTATAGTGTGTATTAGAAACAGAAGAGTTCAGAGCCAGCCAGACCTGCATTCGAGTCCTAGAATGTTCTGCACACTCCCCATCTGTGCCATCCCTTTGAGCCTCAGTTTCTTCCTCAATAAAATGGGAATAAGTGATAGTTCTCTCATAGAATTATTGTGAGGATTAAAGGAAAGATTCATAAACAGTAGAGTGTGCATAGCACACGTCATTATTGTTTTTATGATTAATGAGATGGTCTGACTTCCTCAAGCACCTGGATCCCCCTCTACTAGACAGCACTTGGAGTTTGAAGATTAACAATCATGTTGAGGACGAGAGACCAGAATTAGGGTGTACCAGATGTTTCTTCTATTGGTGGTGCCATGGGGAAGTGAGAGCTGGGAAATGTTGATAGATCATGAAAAATTAATTTAGAATAACTTATACCTATGTCAAATGTATGCTTCTTGTGCAAGATTAGTGGGCTAATAACACCTCTTCCTTCTTCCTCCAAATTTGGAGCCAGTGAAAAGGTAGACACACAAATGGAGACCCAAGTGGTGCTTTGCTACTGATGGAGGTGGCTCAGAGGACTCCGCTTAAGCATGGGGCACAGGGATCCCAACACTCACCTAGTTTCAGACTCCGCACAGCTTCTTTGAGGAGGCAGGCCACTGCAGGCCTTCGCCACACGCCCCACTTCCCTAAGCCCCCATGGGAAATTGTGGAAGCAGCCACCTCTTGGAGCTGGGAGATATCCCTGGTCCAGCTGAAGATGTCCCACTCCTTCTCTTGAATGTGCCACTCTGGTAAGGCTGCTTCCCCTGGAGGAGAGATTGAGGGGACAGAAAGAAGCTCCTGGGAGGGAGACTCAGGCTTCTTTTTTTCCCCTCTCTCCTTCTGGGAAGTGGAGTGGTTAATCCATTCCTTCTATGGAGGCTGGGGGGAGGAAATCTCCCCTTTGTTAACACTTCTTATCTTGGATCTGCGCACTTTATGCTTGTCTGAAACTGTTGGAATGCTTTATCAAGAGAGACTGAAAGAGAATTTTATTCTCTTCATTGCTTTCTACTGATCTTAGATATGAGAATTTTACTGGGAAAGACTATGCACACACACCGGAGAGAGATATTTAGCTACTATGGTGAATGTATTTGTTATCTGTCATTGCATAACAAATCGCCACAATGTGATGACTCAAGATAACAATAAATATTTATTGTCTTACATAGCGTCTGCTGGTCAAGAATTCAGCAGTGGGGGCGCCTGGGTGGCTCAGTCGTTAAGCGCCTGCCTTAGGCTCAGGTTGTGTTCCCAGGGTCCTGGGATCGAGCCCCACATCGGGCTCCCTGCTCAGCAGGGAGCCTGCTTCCCTCTCTCTCTGCCTGCCTCTCTGCCTGCTTGTGATCTCTGTCAAATAAATAAATAAAATCTTAAAAAAAAAAAGAGGATTCAGCAATGGCTTAGCTGAGTGGTTCTGGCTGAAAATCTCTTCAAAGGTTGGAGTTAAAATGCTGCCTGGGGCTGTGGGGCTGTAGTCATTTGAAGCTTGACAGCAGCCGGAGGACCCACTTCTGAGAGGACTCACTCCTGTGACAGCAGGTGGGAGGCCTCATTTCTGCCATGTGGACCTCTCCTCATGACACAGCAGCTGGATTCCCTCAGAATGAGTGATCCAAGAGAGAGCATAGCAGAAGCTGCACGTCTTTTGTGACCTACCCCTGGAAGTCACACTTGTGTGCTTTTTCTAAAATATCTTCTTGATTATACAGGCCAGCCTTCTCCTCCCTCCCTTCCTTCCTTCTTTCCCTCCCTCCCTCCTTTCTTCCCTCCCCCCTCCCTTTCTCTCTTTTTCTCTTTCTTTCTTTCCTACCTTCCTTCCTTCTTTCTTTCTTTCTTGATCTTAATTATTTGCTTGAGAGAGTGGGACAGAGAGTGTGATCAGAGAGTCAGAGGGACAGGGTAAAGCAGACTCACCACTGAGCAGGCAGCCCACCTAAGGGGCTGGAGGATGGATCCAGGACCCTGGGATCATGACCTGAGCTGAAGGCAGATGCTTAACAGATGGAGCCACCCAGGCACTCCCAAGTCAGCCTTTTTTGAGTGAGTGAGCCTCACAGGTGCATAAAGACGGAGGCTGGGGATAATTGGGACCATCTTGAAGGCTGGCTACCACAGTGGGTGATCTGCTGAAGACTGAAATTTGTTGTCTTCACTTCTTGCAGGAGAACAGTCAGTGAATCCCACTGGTGCTCTTCGAGAGGTATCAAAGCCACCTCTCACTGTCACCCGCAGCTAAAGGATGATTCGTCAGCCTTTCAAGAATATAGGCTGAGCAAAGAAGATGCCAGGCAGATGGGGACACCCTTTAATATACAGTTGTGGCAGCGCTCGCTTTCCATGTGTGTGTGTGGGGGGCGGCACTTTACTCTTCAATGTTATTTTCTGAGCTCTTACTTTACGTAGCTGTTAGAGTTCACATACAGGCGCACATTTGCTCCTTGCAACAGCCTGCAAAGTGGGACCTGTTTCTATTTCCATTTTCTAGATGGCGAAACTCAGGCTCTGGCACTTCAGAAGTGAAGTGACTTGCCTGTGAATGATGGGGCTGGGATGTGGTCTGGGACCAGTTACCCTTTAGATCAGTGCTTCTCCAACGAAGGCACATCCATCTCACCTGGGGGAATGCAGTTGAAGATGCAGCTTCTGTTTCAGTAGGTTCAGGCCAGGGCTGGGATTCTGCGTTTCTAACAAGACCCCAGGCAATACCGCTGTTGCTGAGGTCGGGCCATCATTTGAGGAAGGAGGCTTTCGAACTCCTCTGGGCCAGTCTCGCGAGGGGGGCAGATACCCCAGCACAGCACCAGGCACAGTTAGTTGTTGGACAAATGGCAGAGCTTCTCTGCGGAGAGGAGCTGGAGCCCAGGACCCAGTCTGCCCTGCAGGCACGTTATACTTGTGAAGGGGGAGGCAGAGAAGCAATTGACTGGAAGGCTTCTGCCATTCACCTGGAAGAGGGGTGAGGATTGGTTTGAGGGAATCCAGCAGGGGGGCCAGGAGTCCCCACCATGCCCTTTCTGAGACCTCTTCCTTGATGTGGGGCCACACTTTCCTGAAGTCCTGAAGGCTATCTGTTTTGGGGACCAGGCAAGAAGCTGTGTTTCCCAGCCTCACCACGTATAACTTTCTCAGTGAAGGCTTCCAAGTTGGAGAAGGGGGTGGGGGTGCTGAGTTCTGTGTGTGGATACGGGGGCACAGAATGGGCACCCCCAGCTAGGCCAAGGAGCTCTGGTTCTCCCTTGCTTGTTTGTCCCCTACAACTGTGCAAGGGCAGAAAGCCTCTAAATATATGTAGTATTTCCCAGAGAGACAAGATAATGAGTATTTTTCTTAGCTCATCCATAAAGTCAACATATAATACATTCTTAATTGCATTTAGGAGCATTGATTCAACTGAGTCTAACTTGTAATTTCAGAGAATGCCCAATAATACTAATGTTGGAGCGTTTAGCTCCGAAAGCTCCGAGCCGTCCCCTGAGTCTGGCTTTGGGGACAATGCCGGCACTTTGCTCTGAGAGCAAATCTCCTTCATTCACGTGGGCTCTGTGTCCAGCCTTCACTGCTCTTTGGTTTTCTAAGGCCAGAACATACTAGCCTTAGAAAGAATTTGCTTTCTTTCATCTTCAGATCCCTCAGCCACCCACCAAGGTGATATCTGAAAGTTCTGAGTAGGAACTTGAGAATTATGTGCGAATCGCTCTCCATTTCATGGATGGCCCCCTTCCCCTTACTAGCACAAAGCCCAGAGCTAGAGACAGAAGTGAAGGAGAACTGGATTTGACCTCCCTCATGCCTTCCCAGCAAGCACAGAGAAGGAAAACAGCAGTGCTTCCAAGCATCTCCTAATCTCGCTAGAGGTGAAACCACTTCTCCCCTCACACTGCAAGGAAAACATTTGAGGTTCTCAGTCTTCATGGCTGGACACCAGACTCTGAAACATTTTGAGGAAACTGAGTAAGATTGAGTAAGACTGGAGAAGTGAGTCAGAAATGCCCAGCAGCAAACACTGTGAACCCTGGTCCTGACGAACTGAAAGGCTTTACACCAGAAGGTTGCAAACCTTTCTGATTGTGGCATCCTAAAACTTGTATAATTATCCATTCACAAACTGCACAAGCACTATTCTGCTCATCTAGACACCAGAAAGCATGCATATGACAGGAATGATAACGAAGGAGAGCTTAGGTCATCCCCAGTGAGAGTTCTGCTCTTCCCCCCCACCCCCACCCCAGTACCTCCTCTTGGGTGACCTCCAGGAGTGTCTGGGAGACTCCGGGTTGAAATTAGAGCTGGTGAGACAGAGCCCTGCCTGGGCCTTGCCACTGTATCAGCTATATAATCTTGGGGGAAAGTTTGGAACTTTCTACACCTTGGGTTGTTTCTCTGTAAAATGCAGGAATGATCGTTCCTACTCTGTGGTTGTGAGAACAAGGCATGGCAAGGAGAGCAATAGTTTGGGTTTTTTTGGCATTTAATTTAGCAATTTGATTCTAGCATCCTGTCTTTTCCTGATTGGGTATACATCAGTCTCCTGTATTCCAGCTTTCCCATCCTGCTGGTTCCCTCATTAATCAGTTAAAAAAAATCTCTGACACAGGTACACTCTATCATTGGGTAGGAGACTAATGCTTTAGCTTTTTGGAAAATTATACTTCGACAACAATTAATTCATATTTTTGCTTTGGTTGCCAGAGCTGGGTTCTTTTGACTGCAACCAAAATAATATTAACTAAAAGTGCTATATTTGTATTTTCATAGTTACACTGTCTTTTTGAATCCAACTTACCCATCAAGATCTTAGCTACCAGGTACCTCAATCTACCCTAGAATATTCTCAAGTAAAACAATTCCAAAATTTACTTGAATATTAAATCCTTACCTTCCTTTTTAAGGCAGTTAGCATTTTATTTTTGCTCTATTTAATTCACAAAATGGTTTAAAAAAAAGCCAACAAATTAACATGTAATTGTTTTTAAGTGGTAGGACTTCGATAAATTTTTTTTCCTGTCTCCTACATTGCTATTGTCAATATTCTCTAAAGCAATGATTTGCTATACCTATAATGGAAAGATTTAAAAAAACAAAACAAAACAAAACAAACTTCACTGAAAAAAAAACGTGCACCCTCTCTGTCCATGGCATGGGGTAGGACTCAGCAGGGAACACAGTGTTCTGTACTTCCGGGCTCCTGCCTTTGACAGAACAGAGGTGTAAGCAAAGCTATGAGAGAGGACAGAGTGCAAGTGCAGATGGAGAGAGAACATATGGTGCCTGTGAGAAACGGGTGGGGGAGGGCTGGGGGGGAATGAACCATGTTGGAGGACTGGCACTTGATGACCCTATGGAAAACCAATGGCTAGTATTTACTGCACATTTGTTGCATGCCAAGCATCCGTGCATCTCATTTAACCCTTCACTTTTAAAATTGTGTGAAAAAAATAAGATTTACCAACGTAACCATTTTTAAGTGTACAGCTGAGTAGTGTGAAGTATATTCATTGTTGTGAAACAGATATATATTTTATTGTTATGAAACAGATCTCCAGAACTTTTGCATCTTGCAAGTCTGAAACTCTATACCTACTAAATAATTCCTCCTTTCCCATTTCCCCTAGGTCCTAGTAGCCACCGTTGTCCCTTCCTTCCTTCCTCTCTTTCTCTTTCTTTCTTTCCTTTCTTTCAAGATTTTATTTATTTATTTGATACAGAGAGTGAGAGAGCACAAGTAGGGGAAGCAGCAGGCAGAGGGACAGGGAGAAGCAGGCTCTGCACCAAGCAAGGAGCCTGACACAGGACCCTGAGATTCCAGGAACCTGAGATCATGACCTGAGCCAAAGGCAGATGCTTATCTGACTGAGCCAGGTGCCCCCATTCTGCTTTGTTTCTATGAGTCTGACTACTTTAGATACTTCATATAAGAGGAATTACATAGCATATAAGTATTTTTGTGACTGGCTTATTTCACTTAGCATAATGTCCCTAAGGTTTATCCACGTTGTAGCCCACGACAGAATTTCCTTCCATTAAGGCTGAATAATATTCCATTGTATGTATATGCCACATTTGTTTACATGTTTGTTTGTTGATGGATTTTTGAGTTGCTTCTGCCTCTCGGCTATTTTAAATACTACTGCTAAGAACATGGGTGTGCAAATATCTCTTTGAGACTCTGGTTTCAATTCTTTTGGATATATATCCAGAAGTAGGATTGCTAGATCAGATAGTAGTTGTATTTTTAAGTAATCCCCAGGGAATCAAAAAAGAAATTTACCTTTTCCCTAGTATGGTTCAGAGTTCTCCCTAGCACAGTTCTCGGTAGAGGCCTTGGGCCAAGAAAAGAGTAAAGCCTGGTAGAGAACCAAGTTCATTTATGCTAAAAGACAAAAATTCCTGCTTTATTCTAAGGACTTATTTTAGTTCCTTTTTTCCTCTTTGGAGGAACTGCTCTTTTAAAATCATTAATCTGGGATTTATTTATTTATTTGAGAGTGGGGGTTGGGAACAGAAGGAGAGGTGGGGAGAGAATCTTAAATAGGCTCCACACAGGGCTTGATCTCACAACCCTGAGATCATGATGTGAGCCAAAATCAAGAGTCAGACACTCAACCACTGAGCCACCCAGCTGCCCCTAAAATCATTAATTTTAAAATGATACTCTCCCATTTATCTGCACACCCCCCCCACCACCAATTTCTGGTATTAAAAAAACCCAAGTCTTGGGGCGCCTGGGCGGCTGAGTGGGTTAAAGCCTCTGCCTTTGGCTCAGGTCAGGATCCCAGGGTGCTGGGATCCAGCCCGAGCCCCGCATCGGGCTCTCTGCTCGGCAGGGAGCCTGCTTCCCTTCCTCTCTCTCTGTCTGCCTCTCTGCCTAATTGTGATCTCTGTCTGTCAAATAAATAAAATCTTAAAAAAAAAAAAAAAACCCGAGTCTTCAATATTTCATAAGTATAATAATGCCAGGCAGAGTGTAAGATTTCTTAGTGAATTATCCAATATGGTCACCCCAACCATGTATCGATCTATAATGTCATACAGGGTTGTGTGCTGTCATTATTTTACAGACGAGGAGACTGAGGCTTAGGGAAGTTCTGCATCTTACCCAAAGTCATAGCACTTGTGAGTGACGGCACCAGAGCTTAAAACCACATGGCCCATGTCTTGAGCACCTGCTCCCCTGCACAACCCCGTATCTAGCCTCAGCTCTGCTCTATGTTGTAAGCGATCCTAAAAATGAATTCCCAGAAGACATATCATCAGGACAGGGAGGTGGATGTTTAAGTTGCTGGGATTTCCTTCTGTCTGGTTCTTCAGAGAGGCACATTCAGATGTCTGGGAGTCAATTGGTTTTGAAATAAGAACAAGCCCCTTGATATCCATATGGAGATTTGCTATTCTGCCTACAGTTTAAATTAACCTTATTGATGGATTTCTTGCCAAGCTTAGTTCATTTATTATGCATGTTCCTTTTGGTAGGTGGAAGAAAAAAATATGTGAGAATTATCCTCTAAATAAAGCAACATATATAAACCAGACTCATAAATTTTCTAAAGTTTATTTTTGTTTGCCAAGCTCCTCTACTTTTTTGGGGATAAATGTGTTTATTTAATACACAGAAAAGCAATATCTTAAAATAAGGATATTTTCGTAGTAACAACCAAGGGTGGATCTTTTTTCCCTTTCATTTGTCATTGTCAGCTGAACACATTCCCAGCCAGCAGCCAGAGGTTGAAATTTATGGCATCAAGATAGGTAAGGCAATTCACTATTTCGTCCTGATCTTAAAGAAATTTCAGCCTCTGATTTTACCCCTTCCAGACTTTAAAATGTGGCATCAGATGAATGAATGTATTAGCATAGTTGGGACTGCAGGGCTACAAATCAGGATCAGGATCCCTGGAGGTGACCAGGAGAATGAGCACTCTTTGGGTTGTTCTCATCTTGGGATGAAAAAATACAGCTCATGGAAGGAGGAAACTAAGAAAACATACTTCCATTTAGTCTTTTTTGACATTACCTATAATGACCAAACAATGCAGTTTTTCTGGAATATTCTTGGCTTATAATGATCTAGAGAAGATAGTAAAAAATGGAATTTTTTGCATCAGTGGTACACATAAATTGCTACTTTGTAACACTACCCTCTAAAAGTATTGACTCTCAGTACTAAGTCTAAACCAAGTTTGAGTTGAGAGGATGGAGAGTGGTTCCCAAAACAATTCAAAGTTTAGCTCTAACTAGATTGGAACTCTAGAACTCTGTGTCTGGACTCAGAAAAATAATGACCCAGTTGATCATTTATATATGTGGGCTTGTTCAGTTCAGAGAATTTCCAATGGAATCTGTAATTCCAACATTTTCAGACCCCATGTTTCCTTTTATAACAAATTCTTAAAAAGATCTTATTTATTTACTTGAGAGAGAGAGAAAGAGAGCACAAGTTGGGGGAGGGGCAAAGGGAGAAGGAGAAGCAGACAGGGAGGCAGATACTGGGCTCAATCCCAGAACCCTGGGATCATGACCTGAGTCGAAAGCAGACGCTTAACCAACTGAGCCACATAGGCACCCCTATAACAAAAAAAATTTTTGAAGATTTTATTGTTTAGTAATCTCTATACCCAAGGTGGGGCTCAAACTCACAACCCTCAGATCAAGAGTTGCATGCTCTACTGACTGAGTCAGCCAGGCACCCCTATCATAAATTTAGGAACACCCTTCCTACTATCCTGAAATGAAATTTATATATGACTCATTAAAATATATATATATATGTATATATATACATATATATATATATAAAACATCCTGTTATAAAAGGAGAACTAAAAGGAAAATAATTTCCAATAAGATATGTATCTCAATTTGCAAATACCCAGACAAGATTACCGTTAAAAGACAGTTTATAAAAACAAACAAGTAAAATCTTGACTCTCATCCAGATAGAAAAAGGAGCATATGCATATATTTTAATTAAGTCATAACAAGGAACCAGGCAAATATAACCTGTTCAGGGGAGAAACTAAAAAATGAACAGAACATATTTATAAATCAGAAATATTGAAATGAATGTATACAATGGAGGCAAGAGTAGTTTCTTCAATAGTGGAAGAGAGGCCAATTGTACCTTTATTAGACCAGACAGAATGTCCATGTCTACAGACAAAAATCGTTCTGCATTGTTATCAGTTATCTACCCTTTCCCTGAGTTGTAGAATAGCTACCATGAAATCAGAACCATATAAACCAGAGGGGGGTACTATAGGCAGTGCCTGGTTTTCCAATGAAGTACAAGTTTTTGCTTATGCATTCTTAATGGATTAATCAGACATATGCCCTATAAGTAAAAACAAACAAACTAACTAACAAAAAACAAAAACCCTAAATCAGGCATTTACCCAGGGAGAATAACTCAGTTGGCAAAATTGTCAGCCCAAGTCCATCAAACAGTGATGCCTTCAGGTAGTTTCTGAAATGGAGTTCTGAAATGGTAAATTTCTGGACAGAGAAAGTATAAGCTTCCCTCAATTTACACAATACCCGAATAAGATTTTGTATGTATAATGGAGTTGGGTTCTGGGTTCAGGTTATTATAAGTATGTTTTTCACCTTTATGAATATCTGGCAGGCTATTCAAAAGTTGTGGGGGATAAAACAAATCTGTTATGGTAGGGGATTTTCCTGCATATTGCAGGGAATCCAACATCCTGGCCCTACTTCCTAAATGCAATGTTGCCCTCTAATCTTTATGACGACAGGGGAAAAAAAAAAGTCCCACAAGTTATCAACACACTCCGTAGGTATGGTATTGCCCTGATGGAGAAACACTGTCGTAGCTGAAATATGCCCTGGGACCCACTGCTTCATCTATACCTCCAGGAACCCCATTTGCTTAGCCAGGCAGCTAAGGCACCTGCTCTTCTGGAGAAGAGCAGAGGGTTTCTTGAACAGGGTTAGGCCAAAACCCATTTTTAATTAAAAAATTTTAATTTACCATACAGTTTGCCTCCCCCTCTGATTTCATCTTGTTTTAAACCCTAAGAGACTCTTAATCCTTGGAAACAAACAGAGGGTTGCTAGAAGGGAGGGGGGTGGAGGGAGGGGGTAACTGGGTAATGGACATTGGGGAGGGCATGTGATGTAATGGGCGTTGGGTATTCTAGAAGACTGATGAATCACTGACCTCTACCTCTGAAACCAATGATACATTATATGTTAATTAATTGAATTTAAATTTAAAAAAATGAAAAAAGCAAAGATTTTAATTCAATTCATCTTCTCTGAATCCCTCTCTTTCAAGTTTAACTATTCAACAAGTTAAGAGATAAGGGAGGCCTCTCACTGAAAGTGAACGTCCACCTCCCCACCCCAGTATATCTTCCTGAAGAGCTCCTGCCTGGAGACCTGCGGTAGGGGGTGGGGTGGGATGGGGGACCCACAGAAAGTGGCACAGTCAGATGACCAAAGGGGCCAGGCTGAGCCCAGAATAATGAGGTGGTCCAGGAAGGGTGGGGTTGTGCGCACTTGCCGTGACTCGAGGGATAGTGGCCACTCAGACTCAGCCCAGTGTTTTCAGATCTTCTGATTTTACTTTCAAAAGAAATAGGCAATCTGAGGTTTTTATATGCAATCATTCAATTTTTAAATGTTGGCTCATGTATCTGTACAGGACACGCACCCATACGTGCATACCACATGCTTACAGCAGTCATACGTATGGCCCCTTGTAGTTAGAGCCAGGAGTAGCAGCAACTACACCTTAGGTATTGAAGCGGTCCATCCCCTCAATTAAAATGAATCTGGGTATTATTACTACCCCCACTGCAGATCTGAGGGAAAGAGAACTTGGAGAAGTGACGTGATTTGCCGAGAGTCACACGGCAGGGATTTGAATCAGGACAACTTTGCCCCTGGTACCGAATCGCCACCCAGTCTATGAAGAGACCACAGGACGTTGTTCCCTTCATCTTTTTTTTTTTTCTTCCCCTCATCCTGAATTCACTATTTTAAGTTTTTATTCTAATTCCATCACCCGGTGCTCATCAGGACAAGTGCACTCCTTGACCCCCATCACTTATTTCACTCAGGCCCCCTCTCACCCCCTCCTCTCTGGCAACCATCAGTTCGTTCTGTATAGTTAAGTGTCTGTTTCTTGGTTTATCTCTCTCTCCTTTTGTGCATTTGTTTTGTTTCAATTCCACATGAGTGAAATCATATGGTATTTATCTTTCTCTGATTTATTTCCCTTGAATCATACTCTCTAGCTCCATCCATGTTGTTGCAAATGGCAAAATTTCATTCATTTTTATGGCCAGATAATGTTCCATCATCTATCTAACTATCACATCTTTATTTATCCATCAAACAATGGACTCTTGGGCTTCTCCATATCTTGACTATTATAAATAATACTGTTATAAACAGTGGGGGGCATGTATCCCTTTGAATTAGTGTTTTTGTCCCTTTGGGGTAAATACTAGGTAGTGTGATTGCTGGGTTGTAGGGTAGCTCTACCTTTAAATTTTTGAGGAATCTCCACACTGTTTTCCACAGTGGCTGCAGCAGTCTGCATTCCACCAACAGTGCAAGAGGATTGCCCTTTCTCCACATTCTCACTACACCTGTTGTTCCTTGTGTTGTTGATTTTACCCATTCTGACAGGAGTGAGGAGCTATCTCATTGTAGTTTTTTTGTATTTCCCTGATGTGAGTGATGTCGAACATCTTTTCATGTGTCTGTTGGTGGTCTGTATGTCTTCTTTGGAGAAATGTCTGTTCATGTCTTCTGCCTATTTTTTAATTGGATTATTTGTTTTTTGAGTGTTGATTTATATAAGTTTTTCATATGTTTTGGATATTAACCATTTATTAGACAGATATGTCATTTGCAAATATTTTCTCCCATTTTGTAGGTTGCCTTGTAGTTTTATTGATTGTATGTTCTCACCTTTAATTACTCATCAAAACAAGAAACAAGAACCATTTCTGCTGAAAACAGCATTTATGCATTTATTTAAGTAAAATCAACGTTTCTTTATGTTTCTTGATCTATCTTCCTGTCAGCTGCACAGAGAGGTCTCTGGAGAAGGAAGGGTACCCGAGTTGTGATAATATTTGCAGTGAGCTGGGTGAGTCAGTTGCTGTGTTGGCCTACCATCCATCAAAACCAATCCCTGGGGATTGCTTGCAAAAAATGTTAAAGCTTTAATTGAAAAGATCTTCAACACAAGCCACAAATAACTTCCTCATTGTGAATTCCTGTCTTGCCCCCAGATGCCCTGGGGCCTCGACAAATGCTAGGGCCAGGTCATTCTGATAGACTTAACCCATAAGCCACCCGCAGGGCCTTTGATGATGCCGGAGTTCTGCACAGCCCCCAGAGGGGAGGGACGCACTTGGAGCAATGTCATCTGTCAAGGGCTAACCTCTCTTTTGTGACTGCCTGCAAATTAAACCTGCCTTATGGAAAGTGGGGATGTTTAATATTTTAAATGTCATGATTGAAATGCTCATATAATAAAGAAGGTGGGACTTGGCCACTAAATGGGGCATCTGTTGTAACAAAGCAGCGGGCATCTCAGGAGACACTTTTCAGGAGCTTCCTGAAAATCTGATCAGTTTCCTTTTCTTTGTTTGTGTATTCCTTCCTCTGGTCACTGCCCTAACTCAGATCAGGGTGTGACCCTAGGCTTATTCAAATAGGCACGCATTTCTTCCTTCTATCTTCTGGTAGAGCAGATTTATTTCTGGAAGGTGTCCCCTGGCTTCCTCAGACAGCCAGAGGGGATCATAGACAAAAGTGATTAAGAATTCCTTACAGAAGCTTTTCTAACAAACAAACAAGCATCCTGCCCCTTTAAACAGATTTTTATTATATCCATAATGCATGCTCATTAAAGACAAGATAGGGAGAAAAAAGATAAAACCAAAACAAAATTCTTGCTGATCTGACTTAAAAAAAAAAATGTGCATGTGATCACGGTAAGTTGCTGGGGAAGGCAGCAGTATCAATGAAGTATTCTCTGAATCCAAGGCAGGTAAGAGCCGGCCCCCAAATTCACTACCTTTTTGTATTCTTATAGAGTCTGGCTCAAGAGGATCATTCAGTTGCCTAATCTCCTTGAGGCTAAAATTTCTTTTGTTGACAGATAAGACTAGCAAAAGAGTTACCTGTAGTTAGAATAATAATAAATAGTTGAACAATTACCCATCAATATATGCTAGAGTTTAAAATCCAAAGCAATTTAGGACTGTTTTTTCTCTGTATGTTGCAAATCACGCACCCTTATATGGAGCCCTTAGTGTACTTAATAAGGGAGGCAGAGAATACAAATGCAGGAATGAAATGCAGGGAAGCACAAATTGTGTAAATGAAATCTAGACTGTTTCTGGGAACATAATTTCATGAATAAAGATGATCTAGCATCTCTGAACTATGTATTTTAAGATTAATATTTCTCAATAGTACTTGTCAAAGTGAGTGGCAGTAGAATCCATAATAAGTACTTTATTGAATTATATTTAGTCTAAATATAAATGTAAAAAGGCACCATGAATTCTCATGTCAAATTATGTCACCTAAAAGTTAATTAATTGTACCATGATTCAGAAAAAGAATTCTTTTTAATTTGGCAAATATTGGTTTGTGTTTCTAACAATTCAATCATTTTTTAATTGATAAATTTATTTTTTTAGAGCAGTTTTAGGTTCACAGCAAAACTGAGCAGAAGGTACAGAGAGTTCCCACACACTCCCTGTCACCACACATGTACAGCCTCCTCCACGATCAACATCCCACACCATGGGGACACAGTTGTTACAATCAGGGAACCTACACTGACACATGATTATCATCCGAAGTCCAGTTTACATCAGGTTTCGTTCTCGGTGCTGTGCCTTCTATGGGCTTCTTTTTTTTTTAAATTGATTTGAGAGAAAGAGAGAGGAGAGCACAGAAATAGAGTGAGAGGGAGAAGCAGACTCCCCGCTGAGCAGAGAGCCCCATGTGGGGCTCCATTCCAGAACCCTGAGATCATGACCTGAGCCAAAGACAGATGTTTAAAAGAATGAGACACCCAGGCGCCCCCCCCCCCCCATTCTATGGGTTTTGATGACTATCTAATGAAATATACCTATTTCTATCATCGTAGTATCATATTGAGTAGTTTCACTGCCCTAAAAATACTCTTTGCTCCACCTCTACATCCCTCCCTCCTCCCGCAACCCCTGGTAACTTAGTTTTTTACTGTTTACATAGTTTTGCCTTTACCGGAATGTCATATGGTTGGAATCCTATAGCCTGTAGCCTTTTCAGATCAGCTTCTTCCACTCAGTAATACGCTTTTAAGATTCCTCCATGTTGTTTCATGGCTTGATAGTTCGTTTCATTTTAGTGCAGAATACTATCCCATCACTGGGATGTACCGCAATTTACCAATCCATTCACCTACTGAAGGACATTGCGGTTGCTTCCAAGTTTTGGCAATTATGAATAAAGCCGCTATAGAATCTGTGTTCAGGCTTTTGTGTAACGTAAGTTTCCAACTCATTTAGGTGAATACCAAGCTCCTTACATGTTGGGTTGGAAATGGGAATTCCTCAAGGCATTATTTTTTAAAGTCCTAGAAAACCAAAGTACTATGGTCACAAGTTTCGGTGGTTATGTTGTTCAGCCTCTTCATCTCAGATTGGAATCAGTAATAGACAAGTCTGCTTTGGGGGAACATTTTTTCCTTTTCTGAGCTTCTTTTTTTTAGCATTCCCTGAATAATTATTTATCAAGCAAGACCAGAAAACACAGTTTTCCCTATGGTTTCTAGAATTGAGAATCTACTTGGCTAATTTAACAGCTCATTTTTCAAGTAAAAAATGGCAAAGAATCAGCAAGTAGTATTTCTACATTTCCATATCATTTCCATTAATGTCTATTTCAAACCCAGGTCCATCAACCCTGAATATGAAATCACCTCAAAAAATTTTCATCAGTTATTCTCTGTCCCTACCCTCTGCAGGAGAAATAAACTCTCCCTTCTTAGACGATAAAAATCTAATCTGCTGAGAATCAGGTGACAGGTTCTGTACCAATGCGTGACAAGTATATTGATGATGTCAGTCATACACTCATCTCCCACGTTGTATTATTTGTTTATTTCTTGTCTTTTCTTTGAGACAGTCAGCTCCCCGAGGGCAGCAACAAGGCCCATTTGATTTCTCTGTGGCACGCAGTCAATATTTCAATATGCATTTGTTGATTGCATCATTGGTTGGTCAGGTATCATGATAGCCAACCCTGTTTATTCAACAATGACTAAGCACTTCCTAGGCACAAAGGTGCATGTTGACTATTTGGGGTATATGAAGATGAGTAAAATTCATTCCCCACCTTCAAAAAGCTTACCCCACTGTCAATCCTTGTAGTATGCTGTTGTTGTAAAGCCCATGGCCCTTCAACCTGACCCTCCGTCTACTCTGGATAGTTCCCCTAGAGGCTATGGCTTCCCACATCTCTTCACGAAAAAGTGTTCTTAGCCTTGCAGCAGCTCATCATTTTAGGGGCAGGATGGACATGTTGGAGGATTATCTCCAGAACAACTCACAACCAATGAGGGTGGCAGGTGTTTGCTCTGCAGTAGGACACTTCTGAGCCTGTGCCACCCAGACCCTCAGTAGATCTCCGATGGGATGGAGCCCCAGTTGCTCACAAGAGTAACCTGTTCATTAAAACATGCTTTATTGGCTTTTCTCCTTTCTTGGTCTTACTTCCTACTCACTCACAGTGCTGCCTAGGATCTCTTTCCAAATCAATTCTTACATACAAATCCCTTACTCTGGGTCTGATTTTGGAAGAAGCACGAGCACTGGAGTGATAAGTAACAGAGGCACATTCAGAGTGTTATGAGAATGCAGTCGAGGGGGGGTTAATTCTAGCTGGGAGAACATTGCATCTTTTGAATAGGCTCTAGGTGGGGGCCGTGAGTGTACCTGTAGGAAAAACTGCTTCTGGCTGAGAAAAGAGAGGCATGGAGATGTGGAAGCATAAAAAGTGCTCAAGGAACTATAGGCAATTGAGTCTGGAGAGAATGTGGGTAGAGGAACATCTCAGAATTTCCTAGAAAGTACTCCAGAGCCTCTCACATTCCAGCAAGGAAGCAGGTCTTTCTTGTCACTTTCATCTGAAACTTCAGCTCCAGCCACTCACCCTTCTTAGACTAGTACTCTGAGATGTCCAGACATTCTCCTTTTGGTAGGAATATCCAAATGTAGAAACAAACATGGCTACACGTGACCTGTAAAAGCAGCCATATGGTAACCACTGACCAGCCCACTGTCTTTTGCAGGATCTTTCTTTCTGCCTGTCAATTTTAATTCGTGTTTTCTGAGTTCCCATGACATTGATATTTTGCTCTTTCTGAGAGCTTATAGTCTAAACACAGTGTTTGTGCCTCAACCCAGGGAAATACATTGCCTTCTGTTAGAGGCTAATCTTGAACTAAAAAAAAAAAAAAAGCAGTGATGTGTCATGGAGTCAAGGAAAATGACCTAAACCTAACTCTACTTTGGAATCCACACTGTTAGTTTCCAAGCAAGTACAACATGTATGTACGTTCCTGCTCACTCTCTCTTCTCATGTCCTGAAACTGGTTTCCTTCTAATAAAATGTTCTGACAAGTCATTCTGTCTTCCAGTACTCACTCAATTATAGCCTCTCACCATGATCAGCAACTGCGAAATTGGTTATAAACCCAAAATAGGAGCTGAAAACCAAAAAATAGAGGTGTGGCAGCAGGATGGGAGCAGAATAATTTGGTCATTTTCCCAGCAGAGGAAAGCCAGTTTAAGAAAGACAAAATGAGTGCTTCTGGAAAAGGTATACAAGATTGGAAAATAACAGAGAAATTAAAGAAGTTATTAAAGCTCACAAGAGAATTTGGTGAGAGAACACTACTCATTTCAGCTCAGTAGGAGCCAGTTTGCATTATTATGTTTTGCTCTATACTTAGCTTTAAAGAAAGCCACAAATTACAATGGTTAAATAGAGCTTTTGAAAATAGAAAATAGCAACATTGCAAGTACAGAACAGCACTGGGCTAGAACACCCTCCAGACCATCCCCAAACTGGGATGACTGTAGAGCACTTCCGAAATTCCTCCCTCCCTCTCCCACTCCCAGGAATTTCAGTCCTGTCCTTCGTGAATCCCCATTACTATAATAATATTTGTGTAATAAATACAGCTTTGTTTTGTTTTTAAACTGGGATCTTCAACCAAAGGCTGGGATGGAAAGAAAGCTGCCCAGGTAATTTGACCAGGTTGAATACTTGGGGAAGAGACTGAATTAAGACATACCTGGATCCAGAAAGGAATGATGATAATCACATTTGTTGAGATCTTTGTATGTCGAAGGCACTGCTCTATAAACATAGTACATGTATTACATAATTTATCCTCATCACAACCTTAAGAAATAGATACTATTCCTAACCCTTGTTAGAGATGAGGACACTGGGGCAAAGAAAGGCTAAATAACTTGCGCAAGGTCACATGCTGGTAGGTGGTAGAACCAGGATTCGGTCTGGTGATCTGGGGCCTCTGAGCCTGTGTTTTCTTTCTTTCTTTCTTTCTTTCTTTCTTTCTTTCTTTCTTTCTTTCTTTCTTTCTTTCTTTCTTTTTAGCATATAATGTATTATTTTTTTCAGGCGCACATGTATGTGATTCATCAGTCTTACACAATTCACAGCTCTCACCATAGCACATACTCTCCCCAATGTCTATCACCCAGCCACCCCACCACTCCTACCCCCTCCCCTCCAGCAACCCTCAGTTTGTTTCCTGAGATTAAGAGTCTCTTATGGTTTGTCTCCCTCTCTGGTTTCATCTTGTTTCATTTTTCCTTCCCTTCCCCTATGATCATCTGTCTTTTTTCTTGAATTTATCATATCATATGATAATCATATGATAATTGTCTTTCTCTGATTGACTTATTTCACTTAGTATAATACCCTCTAGTTCCATCCATGTCATTGCAAATGGCAAGATTTCATTTTTGATGGCTGCATAATATTCCATGGTGTGTCAATGTGTGTGTGTTATATATATACCACATCTTCTTTATCCATTCATCTGTTGATGGACATCTAGGCTTTTTCTATAGTTTGGCTATTGTGGACATTGCTGCTATAAACATTCAGGTGCATGTGCCCCTTCAGATCACTTCATTTTTATCTTTGGGGTAAATATCCAGTAGTGCAATTATTGGGCCATAGAGTAGCTCTATATACAACTTTTTGAGGAACCTCCATACTGTTTTCCAGAGTGGCTGCACCAGCTTGCATTACCACCAACAGCGTAGGAGGGTTCCCCTTTCTCTGCATCCTTGACAACACCTGTTGTTTCCCGACTTGTCAATTTTAGCCATTCCAACTGGTGGGAGGTGGTATCTCATTGTGGTTTTGATTTGTAGTTCCCTGATACCGAGTGATGTGGAGCACTTTTTCATGTGTCTGTTGGCCATTTGGATGTCTTCTTTGCAGAAATGTCTGTTCATGTCTTCTGCCCATTTCTTTTTTTTTTTTTAAGATTTTTTTTTTTTTAATTTATTCGACAGACAGAGATTACAAGTAGGCAAGAGAGGCAGGCAGGGAGAGAGAGGAGGAAGCAGGCTCTCCGCTCTGTGGGGCTCGATCCCAGGACCCTGGGATCATGACCTGAGCCGAAAGCAGAGGCTTTAACCCACTGAGCCACCCAGGCGCCCCCTTCTGCCCATTTCTTGATTGGATTATTTATTCTTTGGGTGTGGAGCTTGTTAAGTTCTTTACAGATTTTGGATACTAGCCCTTTATCTGATATGTCATTTGCAAATATCTTTTCCCATTCTGTTGGTTGTCTTTTGGTTTTGTTGACTGTTTCCTTTGCTGTGCAAAAGCTTCTTATCTTGATGAAGTCCCAAAAGTTCATTTTTGCCCTTGCTTCCCTTGCCTTTGGTGATGTTTCTAGGAGGAATTTGCTGCAGCTGAGGTCAAAGAGGTTGCTGCCTGTGTTCTCCTCAAGGATTTTGATTGATTCCTGTCTCACATTGAGGTCTTTCATCCATTTTGAGTCTATTTGTGTTTGTATGTGTGTGGGAGGTGTAAGGAAATGGTCCAGTTTCATTCTTCTGCATGTGGCTGTCCAGTTTTCCCAACACCTTTTATTGAAGAGACCGTCTTTTTTACATTGGACATTCTTTCCTGCTTTGTTGAAGATTAGTTAACCATAGAGTTGAGGGTCCATTTTGGGCTCTCTGTTCTGTTCCACTGATCTATGTGTCTGTTTTTGTGCCAGTACCATACTGTCTTGATGACGACAGCTTTAGAATAGAGCTTGAAGTCTGGAATTGTGATGCCACTGTCTTTGGTTTTCTTTTTCAACATTCCTCTAGCTATTTAGGGGTCTTTTCTGGTTCCATACAAATTTTAGGATTATTTGTTCCATTTTGAAAAATGTTGATGGCATTTTAAGAGATTGCATTAAATGTGTATATCACTCTAGGTATGAGCCTGTGTTCTTGATAACCACACTGTAATGCCTCAGCGGTCATGCTGTGGAGTGAATATTTGTGTCCCCCCCGATTTGTATGTTCAAAGTCCTAACTCCCAGTTTTTGGAGGTGGGACCTTTGCGATGTAATTCAATTTGATGAGGTCATGTGGATGGAGCCCCATGATGGAATTACTACCCTTATAAAAAGAGAAGACACTAGAACTTTCTCTCCTTACCATGTGAGAATACAGTGAGAAGGCAGCCATTTGCCAGCCAAGAAGAGTGCCATCACCAGGAACTGAATCTGCTGGCTCCTTGGTTTTGGACTTCTCAGCAGCCAGAACCATGAGAAAATAAATTTCTGTTGTTTAAACCAGCCAGTCTTTGGTATTTTGGAATAGCAGCCCAAGAAGACTATGACAGACCACTAAGCTGGCACAACCAAGTTGTTACTTGGAGGTCAGGGAATTGTAGATAGAAGAGCTTCCACTCAGACCCAGGGATTTATTTTAAGTGCTTCCTTATGAGGCTCTTGCTTACTGCAGAATGGGATTGAGTTATATGGTTCACCCAAAGGTAATCCAGGGTATGTACAAGTCCCAGAATCAGATTTCTGTAGGAAGCTAGGTCCCTTCCTGCTTATCAGTGGCCACCTCATTTCTGACTGAAGCAGCTGTTATGAGCTAAATATGCAGGGATCTGGATCTGGTTAGTAGTATTGAATTAAAAGGAGGAATAAGGCCATTTGTTCCCCTCTCATTCCCTGGGATACGGTACAAATCAAGATCTGTGCTAAATTTGAAGAGATTAGTATTTGAGGGGCCCCAGCCTGTCCCTCTCAGTCTTTCATAGAGTCCCATTCCCAACTGGTTTGACTCTAATTCAGTTCTTTTTATTGCATATATAATGGTATAAGTGCATGTAAACTGCATATTTAATGGTATAAATGCAGTATCTCTCAGTTACATGAAACTCATATTGTTACCAAATTTTTGCCACAAAGAACAGTGCTACATATTATCCCTAGGAATATATGCTCTTATGTATGGGTAATTTTACTTGTATAGAATAAATTACAAAAAGTGGGATTTTAAAGAAAAAGTATTTTTAATTTGAGAGATATTATCAGGTTTGCATTCTAAATAGGCATTAACAGGGGTGGCTGAGTGGCTCAGTCAGTTAAGTGTCTGCCTTTGCTCAGATCATGGTTTCAGGATCCTGGGATGGAGCCCCAGCCTGATGTTGGGCTCTGTGCTCATCCCGGAGTCTGCTTGTTCTCCTTCCTCTCCCTTTGCCCCTCCCCCACCCACCCCCGTTTGTGTGTGTGCATGTGTGCTCTCTCTCTCTCAAATAAATAAATAAAATCTTTAAAATATAAATAAATTTAAAAATAAATACGTGCTAACAAATCACTCTCCACTGGTACTGTGGGGCATATCAGTCTGTCCTTCTTAATCATCCTTCCTAAGTTCAGGATGTTCTTCCCAGGGAGAAGCCAGATCCTCACTTTCCCAGCATGCCTTGCAGTCTGAGTGTAAACCTGTGACCTAGGCCCTGCCAGTCGGGTACCACAAAGTGAAGTCACTTCACACTGATGAGACAAGGACACAGGCCCTGTATGGAATCCAATCTGGTGCAGTGTCTGCAGATACTTCCAGCTTCTAAACATAGCTGTGGCAGTCATACTTTGTTCTGGGAGCTTTGCAGCTCTAAAACAGGGATATCTTGTCAACCCATCAGTAGTAGGAATTGATCTGTTCTTAAAGGCTCACTTCAGTCTATCCCATTGCTTCTACTCAAGCTGAAGGTATAGTGACCCCTTCCTGGGTCAGCAGCCACAAACTCTCACCTGGTCTCCCAGGCCCTAGAGTAATTAGAATCCATTTTTCATCCTGTAGCCTGGATGATCTTTCTAGAACTCAAATTGGATCATATCACCCCTGTGCATTCAAAAGCTTTCAGTTTCTCCGCTCTGCCTTAGGCTAAAGTTTCTGTTCCTTAGCCTGGTCCATAAAACCCTCCAAGAGCTGCCCCCGACTTCTCTTCCCAGGCACACCTCCCTCTTCCCTTCTCACCATACACTCCAGTCATGCTGCCCACTTCTCAGGTCCTTCATTGTCCCATGCTTTTTCCTACTTCTGGGCTTTTGCAGGCCCTCTAACCTCTGCTCTTTCCTCTTTTCTTCCTGTCTAACTTCTGGCTCTGCAGTTGTCCACTTAGGTGGTGCTTCCCCTGACTGCCCTGGACTAGGTTGTGCCCCCACAATACAGTGTTTGTGTTTAGTAGGTAATGAAGAAAATTTTGATGAATTAATAAATAAACAGATAAGAAAGATACTCATATCTCTCATTTACTCATGAGATAACTAAGGCTTGGAGAGTCTATTTTCATAAAGCTATGAGGCTAGTGAACAGTGGACCTGGGACCAAAACATAGATCTTCTGGCTCTTGACATATTTTCAACTATCCCTTGTTGCCCCCTTCAAATGCAATTTATCTTCTTCTAGGCTTAATAAACACCATTATGATGTGCAAACACTGTAAGGCAGGTCTCTCAACCTCAGCACTATTGCCATTTGGGGCTGGGTAGTTCTTTGTTGTAGGCTGTTCTGTGCATTGAAAGATGTTTAGCAGAATCCCTGACCTCTACCCACTAGATTTTAGTAGTATCCTCCTCCTTTCAGTTGTCTCCAGAGATTGTCAAATCCCATGTGGGGGCAAAATAGCCTTCCATAAAGAACCAGTGCTCTAAGGATACCAGGTATGTTTTGTTAAATCTCTACAGCTCTGGGTTGAGAATATAAGTCTCAGCATAAGGGCACCTGGGTGTCTCAGTCAGTTAAGCCTCTACCTTCAGCTCAGGTCATGATCTCAGGGTCCTGGGATGGAGCCCTGCATAGAGCCCCCCATCACATTGGGCTCCCTGCTCAACGGAAAGCCTGCTTCTGCCTCTCCCTTTGCCCTTCCCCCTGCGGGGCTCTCTCTCTCCTTCTCTCAAAGAAATTAAAAAATAATAAGTCTCAGCATAGGTATACCTCAGAAAAATGGAAAAATGGAAGGCAAGAGCAGACCTATGTCTAAGTATTGACCTTGCACCATTTAAGCCACAGGTCTTAACCTCACTGAGCCTCAGTTTTCTTATCTACAATACAGGGATGATAATGCCCAAAACTGTAGGGATGATCAGAGAGAATGTTCATAAAGAACTCAATAAATTACATTAATGTAATGAAACAACTGCTTTCTTTTGAACAATAACTAGTGGATTAACTCACTAAAACAGGCATAAAGAAAAACAGGACTAAAGAGAGGAGTTGGAAATTCAGGGTGAAATGGGATGGGTTTGATGAAAAAGGATTTTGAATTCTGAGAGACCAAAATAAGCCCCACATTTCAGGAATGAAAACAAGTATGACATTTGAACTGGCAAGCTTATGGGTGTGCTGCCTCTTATTTATTACCTCCTTATTTCATGGTTTTGTGAAGAAAAGAGAAAAGAAAAAGCCATGCCTAAGGATCAGTTACCATTTTTAAAAATGATTGCATACTCTGTGGGAGTGGAGGACAGGGACATGGAATTTAAGATTGCTCAAAACTGGAATCAGGTGAATTAGCAATTGCTCACACTCTTCATTTCACTTATGAATTTTAATGCAATTTTATTTAATATTTGACATACTGTGTTTGTTTACAAGATTCCTTCAATTTTGAATAGCAAATCCAGAAAAATATTTTCCTTGTAAGTATCTACCATTTTTGCTGACTCCCTACCTTGGCATAACAGAGCTGCTCCAGAAAGTGCTTCCAAGGAAATTCTACAGGATGTCCTTGCCTGAGGGTTCAAAGGAGTGAGCTAAAGGGACAATGACATTCCTGTCTGGAGTAGCAGAGCTCAGCAGGACTCACTCCTCTAGCTCCCCAGAACTTCTGCTTCTCTTCCAGTCCCTCTGTCCCTCTCTTCCTTCTCTCTCCCTGGAACATTCTCCCCTCTGTCCCTAGGGAAATGCTTCAACATACCATCTTTTGCCACAGAGCTATCTCCTCTTACTTAGGTCTAAGGATGTTTACCTCCTGAACCCTATACACGAAAATACAAGGAAATAACATCAACCAAAATACATGCATTTAAATGTCCACCCGAACATCCATCACAATGGAATGGATGAATTGTGTAAATCCATACAGTTGAATACCACATAGTAATGAGTATGAACAAAGGGCAACTTCGTGCAAAAACACAGATGAATCCATTGTTAAATGAAAGAGGAAAGCACAAAAAAGTACATTTAGTACGCTTCAATGAAGTCAAGAGCAGCAAAACTAATCTCTGCTTTTATTTTTTTAATTTTTAATTTTTCTAAGATTTTTATTTATTTTTTTGACAGAGACACAGTGAGAGAAGGAACACAAGCAGGGCGAGTAGGAGAGGAAGAAGCAGGCTTCCCGCTGAATAGGGAGTCTGATGCGGGGCTCCATCCCAGGACCCTGGGATCATGATCTGAGCCAAAGGCAGATGCTTAACAACTGAGCCACCCAGACGCCCCTAATCTCTGCTTTTAGAAGTTAGACTAGTGGCGCCTGGGTGGCTCAGTTGGTTAAGTGGCTGCCTTCGTCTCAGGTCATGATCCCAGCGTCCTGGGATTGAGTCCCACATAGGGCTCCTTGCTCAGCAGGGAGCCTGCTTCTCCCTCTGCCTGCCACTCCCTCTGCCTGCCACTCTGCCTGTGCTCGCTCGCTCTCTCCCCCTCTCTCTCTGACAAATAAATAAATTAAAAAAAAAAAAAGAATTAAAAAAAAAAAAAGAAGTTAGACTAGTGGGATGCTTGGGTGGCTCAGCTGGTTAACTGCCTTTGGCTCAGGTCCCAGGATCTTGAGGATCCTGAGATCAAGCCCCCACAAGTCCCCCTCCTTGCTCAGCAGGGAGCCTGCTTCCCTCTGCCCGCAGCTCCCCACGCTTGTGTGTGCTCTCCCTCTCTCTCTCTGTGTCCAACAAAAAAATAAATAAAATCTTGAAAAGATAAAGTTAGACTGGTCAGGGAGTAGTGAAAAGAAGGGTTTCTGAATGCTGGTTACAGGAGTGTGTTTTTGTGCAAATTCAGCAGTTCCTCATTTATGGCTTGTGCATTTTTTCACATGTGGATTACACTTCAATCAGACATTCACTAAATAAAACAAGCATCAAAACAAAACAAAAAAACAAAACAAAAATTTCTAACACTCGTATTTCTTTGAAAATACTTTCTTTCATGGTAGTATTCTTTCATGAATATGACTATCTCTCTCAGATTATAGCCTTGTGATAAAAAACTGCTATGATAACACTTTTCAGAAACTAGAAGCAGTAATAAAAGACTTGAGTTCTAGGTTCTGCTTAATTTTCCTGTTGACTTCTGCAAACTAAGCACACTATGTTACTGCTGCGAGAAATCACGGGACCGTCAAGTGACATGAATTTCTCCCTTCTTCATAGTAGGGAAGTTGAAGTCTAGAAAAGTGAAGTGACTTGCTCAGGGCCACATGTTCTTTAGTAATAAAATGGGCATTAAAAAAATATATATCAGGGGTGCCTGGGTAGCTCAGTTGGTTAATCATCTGCCTTTGTCTCAGGTCTTGATCCTGGGAACCTGGGATCAAGCAACCCCTTCCACCCTACCCCCAAGCTCCTTGATCAGTGGGGGAGTCTGCTTCTCTCTCTGCCGGCACCCCCACCCCAGCTCATACTCTTTTTCAAAAAATAAAATCTTAAAAAAAAAAATCTAAAAAAAATGACAATGGGAGTTCACAGTCCCCCCCCCCCCAAATCCCCATGATTTCACTCTTTTTTAAAAATTTTTTAAAAATTTATTTATTTGTCAGAGAGAGAGGGAGAGAGAGAGAGCGAGCACAGGCAGACAGAGTGGCAGGCAGAGGCAGAGGGAGAAGCAGGCTCCCTGCTGAGCAAGGAGCCCAATGTGGGACTCGATCCCAGGACGCTGGGATCATGACCTGAGCTGAAGGCAGCCACTTAACCAACTGAGCCACCCAGGCGTCCCCGATTTCACTTTCTATTTAAGAGTAAAAATACTGCTGGAAGGGAGAAGGAACTGGGTTGGTTGTTCTATAAATACAGAACTTTAATTAACTGACTCCACTTAGGTAAGAAGCAATGTTCTCACTGTGACTCCTAAGCAAAATTCCCTTTTAATCAACACCTATAAGTTAGTTTCTCCTTGAGACTTAAAACAACAGATGTAATAGGAGAGAGTACAGGTTATGCTGCAATAACAAACAGTCCCCAAACCTTGATGGCTTAAAACAACAAAGTTTTATAATTATGATGCATGCCCATCAAATGTCAACAGGAGTTTTGTTCCACTTCCTTATGATCCTTTCCCTGGGACCCACTGAAGTAGTCACTCTCTGGGGGTGCGTGGGTGGCTCAGTGGGTTAAAGCCTCTGCCTTCGGCTCAGGTCATGATCCCAGGGTCCTGGGATCGAGTCCTGCATTGGGCTCTCTGCCCTGCAGGGAGCCTGCTTCCTCCTTTCTCTGCCTGCCCCTCTGCCTACATGTGATCTCTGTCTGTCAAATAAATAAATAAAATCTTTAAAAAAAAAAAAAAAAAGAAGCCACTCTCTGGATCCTGGCTGGTCACTGTGGCTATGGGGAAATAGAATGTGGTAAAGCATGCAGCAGCTCTTAAACCTCTGTCTGAAAGTGACATAGGTACTTCAGATCCATCTCCACCAGAGCAAGTCTTGTAGCACTCCTGACCTCCCATGGGCAAGGAGGTATGATCCCACCATGAATCCAGAAGCAAGGAGAGCGGGAATATATGGGAACAGCTCTAATGACTATCTTAAAAAAAAAAAAAAAAAGTGAAACTGTCCACCATGGGAGTCCCATATTTCCTCCTGAGTTTTACCATAATCACTATGACCTACCTACACTTTTTAAAGATATGATGGAGTGAAGATAAACTCTGGAGAAAGGAAAACATAGACATGAAAGGCAGCATTGGCAGGTATAAATAAAACTCTTTCAACTATAATTGAAAGGATTTTTATGAAAGGCATGAAGTGGTTTCCTCCGCCTTTCTGCAAGTAGTTTAGTGGGCTGAATGATCAATATTCCTCTAAAGTGCCCAGAAACCATTTTGACCAAAGGCAACTAAATAAATTAATTGCGTTGCAGGACTGTAACATTGAACCCTTTAAATGAAGGTAGCTTTCATGGATGCAAACAAAATGTGTCCCTTGTGGTCATTGTAAGCTTTAAACATTAATTAGGAGAAAGTGCTTTTAAGTAGGAAGGGAAAAAAAATCCATTTTGTTGGGGTTACAATCTCTGATGCTAAATTAAAAAGAAAAGAAAATTAAATTAAAAAGAAAATGATCTTACAGGTAATAATTTGTTTTGGAAGACTTTCTCCCTTTTTTTCTCTGCACACAAACATAATCATAAAAATCATTAAGTGTTGGGGCACCTGGGTGGCTCAGTGGGTTAAGTCTCTGCCTTAGGCTCAGGTCATGATCTCAGGGTCCTGGGATCGAGCCCCACATCAAGCTCTCTGCTCAGCGGAGAACCTGCTTCCTCCTCTCTCTCTGCCTGCCTCTCTGCCTATTTGTGATCTCTGTCTGTCAAATAAATAGAAAATATTGAGAGAAAAAAAAAAAAGAGTTGTATTCTTAAAAAAAAAATCATTAAGTGCTGATAAATTAAAGGGAGAATGTGTCAGGCCTCACCCTTCAGCCCCACTCACTTTCTACACTAGATTTCAAGAGATATTCTCTTTGGCTGGTAGCAAATAAATATTTTATTTTCAAAAATCCAGTTAAGACATGCATTTGAATGGACACTGGTCAAAAAGCAAGGTTGGGTATAAGTAACAGTCTGTGAAAAATACACATGCAACATAACTTGGCTAGTTAGTAGCTGGCAATGCATGGGTTCTCTCTGGAATTAAGTATCTTGTTTATGTGCTATCACACTTCAAATGATGCCAGATTCAGAGACTTGCTTTACAACTTGAAGTAATGTTATATAATACATCCTTCTGGGGCCTCTGTAACAGGAATATTGTTGATGTTCTACAGTCGTATCATTTGTTAGTTTCAATGTCCAAGTGTTCGTGGGTATTATATGTAAGACCATATACAGACTTAGGGTTGCATCAAGGAATACCCATGATTTAGGTTCTGAATTACCCTACGGCTTTATAAATTCTTTGAGAAAAAAGGTCAGGTAAAAAATTTTTTCAATGTGGACTGTAAATGTGGAAAAAGGGAAATTCATATATGATTTGGGAATATTCACTCAAGTTTCAATGTTAATGGCTTGTAATAAAGACACAAAGTTTGAGAACCATGCTAGGGATGTGGGTTCTTGGAATAGGGGTCCAGGTGCAGATGGTGGTTTAGTGAGGGTAGGCAAAAATTGGGCCAGGGGATGGTGAGAAAAGTGGCGGTGGTCAGGACGGCAAGGAAAGGAAACAGTCTTGCCTGCTAGGTCAGATGCAGTCTAGATACATGAAAGCTCTCCAGAAAACAAAAACAAAAACAAAAATCCCGACACCATCTGAAGGACTTTTATCTTTCCCATCTAAGGTTTACTAGCTTGTTATGATCTAAATAGGAGTTTAGTCCTCCTGGAACTGAATGTCAGCGTCTTTCTCCTAAGAGGACCCTAGCTGGAGACCAAGGTCTTACCTTTTAGCCTGACTTTGACCTCCAAGGAGGAATCTGTACTTGCATTTATCATATCAGTGCCAGACCTTGGTACATATAAGTACTTGATAAATATTTGTTGAGAAATGAGTATTGAATAAAAGACATGAGCAGAATGGGAAGTGGGGCAAATGGTGGTGGTATATTCTCTTCAAAAAATCATTCATTCCTGGTCCAGCACCAGGGCCATTACAGGAATTTCCTTAGCAAAGCAGGCACCTTTCAGGGTTGCAGAAACTTTATTTAATCCTGTGCCTGGGTTTCTTCCATGTTGTGGACCTTCACTGGCATTTCATCTTTAGCTGGAACATGTGAACTCAAAGCACCTTTGTTAACATTCATTTATGCTACAAGGTAGTTGGATTAAAAATGTCAACTGTCATGACACAGAAGGAAGACCAAAGGTACAAGTGTAATTTCATGAGGAAATGTGGAAATAAAAGATAAGCCACCTCCTAAATGACATTGATCTCACTAGTGATGAATGAAGAGTGAGGTACTTAATATTGTAAATGCCATGAACAACAGAAAAGCACTCATGTATAAATACATGACCTTTCATACGAACTTGACAATGATTACATGCCGAAATTGTAATAATTCTGGTCTTTCACTGACTATACTTACTTTCAAACACCTAGCTAAAATCTGGAGCAGATGGATATCTGAAGTTTAAAGCTGAACACACTTAGGTTAATATTTTATATCACCAAGAATATAATTACAAAATGGACACTGATTTTTAAAAAATAGTTCTTGAACATGTCAAGTCCCAATGTACACTTCTTTTCAAAGTACACAGTCAAGAAAGACCCCACAATCTAACCTTCCCATCTTGCATTTGTAACTATCCTTGCAAAGTTATCAGGAGAACACTGCTTGGGAAAGAATATTTTCACAATGTGTTGTGAAAGCTCTTGCCCTCCTTGCTCTCTGGCCAACAGTGCACACCTTTATGTTCTTCTTGACTGGACTGACAGTGGACACAAACATAAAACAAGGTATTTCTGGCATGGAGACAGCTGGCAACGGCACCAAACCAAATTCCTGTTGCCCCTAAATTTCTGGTTTCAAAAGGATTTTCCAAAGTCCTCAGCAGTTCTTCTCATCTTGGCTGTGCATTAGAAGAGTCTGTGAAGTTTTAAAAAAATACTTATTTCTAGAACCCATGAGAGACCATCTTTGGAGGGTGAGGCCCAAGTACTCCCCTTCTCAAAACTCGTATGTGATTCTAATTCAGTGCTGTGGCCTAAATGTTTGTGTTCCCCTGAAACAAATATGTTGAAATCCTAATGCCCAGTATGATAATATAGGGAGGTGGGGACTTCAGGAGGCAATTAGGTCATGAAGGTGGAACCCTCATGAATGAGATTAACATCCCTATGGGAGGCTCCCTTGCCCTTTCTCCCATGTGGGATATAACAGTGAAGTCTGTGACTAGAAGGGGGTCCCCACCCGGCCAAGCCTGTACCCTGATCTTGGATTTCCAGCCTTTAGAACTGTGAGAAATATATTTCTGTTGTTTATAAGCCACCCAATCCATGGTATTTTGTTACAACAGCCCAACGGACTAAGACATCCAGCATGGGTTGAGAACCCATCAGACTACAACCACAGGAATTGAACAGCTGATGTTTTTCCTTAGACTTATTTAGAGGGTCCAAATATCTGTTAGCCAGGAAATAATAGCTTAGTGATATTTCTCAAACTTCTCATTTTACCACCTTCATAATTTTTGTCACATTCATGTATCATGTTCCATCCTTTAATTAAAATTTTGTACTAAATTAAATTACACTTAAAACTGAAACATAAGGAATAAAAAACAAAGTTCTTATTACAACTGTAATAATGAAATCAGTCCCCCTTGCCACTAATAGAAGGAAACAAACAAACAAACAAACAAAAAAGGCAAAAACAAACACCCCACACATTATTCAAATCAAGTGAAACACTTGCTTGCCCAGAGGCATCCAGCCAGAGGCCTGCTCTCTTTTTGTTAACAAGGGAATGGAAAGAGTCTTGCTTTAACTGGTCAGCACACAGTCAGTGCCCTAACCAGGCCTAAGGCTCAAGGCTACTTTTGGCCATTGGAATTATTCAGAAAAGTCCTTGTGAGTCAATCTGATGAAATAGGGCCGGGAGAGGGGGATCTTTCCTCGAGGTTTTTTGGGGAAAAAAAACATTTTGTCTTTTGGGAGCCCCTGGAAGAGAATGCATCTCTTCCTTTGGATGTTGACTGGGGCTAATACTGGGGACAAGTTGCAAGGCCGGGAGTGGCCAGCTGAGCACACCAGCCAAAGCTACTCCCTCTCCCTCTCTAGGCTGGTTTGGTAACTGAGAACACTTTGAGTTGGGTTTTCTGTTAGCTACCCACCAAATCCCAATACAGGGAAAGAAGCAAGCATGCAAAACCATACCGGCACTCAACAGAGACTTTCTTCTTGATATAATCTGGAGGATTGAAAGAGAAGAGGAAGGGGAGTAATATCCTTCTTGACTCAAGGCCATTGAATGCCATGTCCATCAGGCAAAATCACCTTAGGGGCACACAAGCCTCACTTGAGGAATATTGGTCTTAGGTTGGGAGACAGGATGGCCTGACAGAGACAAAGCCGCAGTGGCTGTGACTACCTTGTGTTTACTTCTTGATAACTTTTCTCAATTAGAAAAGCCAAAGTGCACATTGCCAGCTGCACTTGAACTCCCACAGGAATCTGAAAATGTGGACTGGGAATGGGGGAGAGAGTAAGTTACCTAAATAGTGTCTGCGCCTCTGGCATTATACACAGAGCTCCCTGAACATCTCCTAAGTCACCGGAACTCGAAAGTGTAGCCCATGGACCAGCAGCACCCATGGCCTCCCCTAGGAGCTTGTTAAAAGAATGTGGAGTCCCAGGCCCCACCCAGACCAACTGAATCAGAATATGTATTTTAACCAGATGCCCTTTGATACGTGCACAATAAATGCTGAGAAGAATTGTGCTTGGAGCCCGGATCCAGTGCTTGGAGCCTGGTCATGCAGCTTAGACCACAAACAGTTGATGGGTGCAGAGCCTGGACTCGGAGATTTGCTTCCCCCTGTGGAATGCCAGCTGCACACTTTCAGCCAAGACTGTCTGCTCTGTTTCTCTTCAGCTTCTCTGCAACTGATAGGTCACCTGCACAAAAGAACCAGTTTCCCTGAATCCTTGGGTTTCACTTAATACCAGCGTATCTCTGTCCATCGCTGGCGCTCTCACCTTAGAGCTGTAGAGGTCATAGATACGGGAGCAATGAACACCTTTGGGGTTTTCTCCTTTGCTATTACATTTCCTGCATCGTATTTATCAATTCATTCATCAACTCAAACACAGATTAAATGCCTTCTTTGTGTCATTTGTAAGCCATAGCTCCTAGATTTTTTTAATCAAAGTTATGGTGACAATTAACAATGCCTTAAGGCCTTTTTATAATCAGCAAATTCCGAGCTGTCCTGAGGAAATGGAAAAGAGCTCTCCTGCCTCTATCAAGTTTTAGAAATTATTAACATAACTGTCAAGAGTCATGTAAGTTACATACCAAGGGACAGCTAAAGGTTAAATCAGTGCAGACAAAAAAGAAAAAGAAAATCATAAACCTCTTCTTTGCTAGGTGGGTCCTCTGTCCTTCATTTTGCACCTGCTATTCAGGAATGATCTACATAGTACCTGAGTGACTTTGAATCTAACTTTCTGCATCTGTAAGATAGAGACAGTGGTTCTGAGGATTCCACGTCAGAAGAAAAAGAAAGCAGCTGGCAGTGACACTCCATTGAGTGAGGGCCCCAGAGAGATGGAAGTAGGGAAGATAGAACCTAGAACTTCTATCCTTCCTACCCAATGGAAGTCTAAGTTTGACCATTGGTAAGAAAGGAAGAATTGGACAGAAGGGACTAAGATTTAGGAGCTGATAGTTCCTGGAGCCCAAAGTTCTGGGGAAGGGCTAGGAGCATATAGCAGGTGAGACCTTGAGGAGAGGCAGCCTGTGAAAGATAAAAGGTGGAAGATGGGGCGGGGGGAACTCAGACTACAGTGCAAATCTCATTTATTTATTTATTTGAGACAAAGAAAGAGAAATCAATTGGAGAGAGGGAAAGGGGCAAGCAGAATCCCCACTGAGCATGGAGCCTGAGACCGGGACGTGATCTCACCACCCTGAGATCATGAACTAAGTCGAAATCAAGAGTCAGTCCCTTACCTGACTATGCCACCCGGGAACCCCTACAATGCAAATCTTACGAAGTCTCTGCCAGCCCAAACAGGGCTCTGGAGCGGAGACTGTCCCACTGGAGGCATCCCATGTTGGGCAAGGCTGGAGTATCCCACTGCGTGCTCAGTTTTGGACAAGAGTCCTGCATCAGAAGTGTGGGGCCTAGTAGCTAAAACCATTCTTGCATCTGAATACCAAGTTTCTTCCTTAAAGGGAGATCCAACCTGCACAGCTCCATGGCTGGACAAGATGGGATCATGGAAATCCTCCAGATGAGTTTAGAAGGATCCCACAGCAGAAGATGCACCTTTGCCTGTCTTCCTCAGAGAGGCCATGACTATGACCATGACTGTGGTCCTTGAATGTTGGGAGAGGTAATGTGTGGGGAGGTGTTGGAGTAGATGAACCTGGGGGTAGCTTCACAGCACCCTACCCACCCTGTCTGGTCCTGGGAAAAGAGTTAAGCAGTCCTGAGATCCCAGGATGGGGGGCAAAAGGACCAATGCGGGGTTGGGGAGACTTGGAGAGACTTCGTGGTGAGACTAGGAGAAGGCAGAGTATGTGGACCAAGTGCCCCAGGCCACAGGAAGGAGGTGCAGCAGGGACAGAGTGACGCCTGAGAGCTGGGGGACCAGTTAAACCTCAGGGGAGGTCAGCAAGACCAGCAGACAACTGTGGACCAGAACTGTACCTCCCGGGGGGCCTTCACCTGGCTCAGTGGGAACCACAGGAGGATCAAGAATCTCAAATTCATGGAGAAGTTACTAAGAATGAATGGAATTTTAAATGGAGGAACTAATTTACTTTGAAACAGTGGGATTGTTTTCTACTTAGGAGACACAAGGGCATGGGGGCTATTTAAGTTCAGTTCTCTAAAGAAATTCACAAACTGCATTTCTGAGTTCTATAGTCTATTAAAGTTCATCTCTGCCACACATAGGTCTTTTAATCATGTCACTTTGGGGAATCTATTCTTAAAAGAAAAAATACTATGCAAAGATATGTTTTATTTCCATTATTTTTAAAAAAAGATTTTATGATTTATTTGACAGAGAGCAAGCACACAAGCAGAGGGAGTGGCAGGCAGAGGGAGAAGCAGGCCCCCTGCCGAGCAAGGACCTGGATGAGGGACTGGATCCAAGATTATGGGATCATGACCTGAGCTGAAGGTAGATGCTTAACTGACTGAGCCACCCAGACATCCCACTTCCATATTATTTCTAATAATGAAGTGATTTAAAGTAGGAGAAGCATTAGGTAAATTACAGTATGTTTACTTGATGGCGTGTTAGACTAATTACAATGACATTACCATTAATATGTAATAGCATACAACTATTTTTCTGTTACATTGGTCAGTGGAACAAACAGAAAGAAATATTCTATGGTGTTTTTCAAACCTTTTCACCACAGCCCACAGTAAACAGTTCACTTGACATCCTGACCCAGGATGCCCGCATGTATTTTTATCACTGACATGGAGGTTGCCTGGAACAAGGCTTGCCTACCCCGCATGCCGTGCATTTTGCCATTTTATATGCTCCTCCGCCCTGTCTCTTTCAAGGCCAGGCTCACCACACGGGTTTCCTGGCCACTGATAACTCGTGCCCCTGCCGAGACCGAGCACGCCTCCACTGACAGAAAACACCAAACCACAAAAGCGTACATCTAGGAAACGTGCCTGGGGAGCTGTGCCAAATATCAACAGGACCAACTCCCGGGGATTCAGGTCTATGCCCTAATTTGTTCCTAATAAACATAATTATTTTCGCTAACGGAATTGATAGCACCATAGCAATTGCTAAATTGTTCCTGAGGCTTCCCTTCTCCAGGCTAAATAATCCCAGTTTCTGGCTGTGGGGTGAATTCACTGTAGACCGCCCGATAAACTCTAACACAGGAGACCCAAAGCAGGGCTGGTGTCCAGAGCTGCAGGGAGTCGCGAAGCCGAAGCCCCACATGGAACCTCTCTGCAGCTTGGCGCCCCATGGCTCAAGGCCTCCACGCGCTGCTGCTGAATTATGTGCATTCTAATGAGGAGACTGATGTCACAGTTCGCCTATCCTTGACATCTCCTTCCCTTTTTTGCCTCTCTCCGACACAATTTTATTGAGTGCCTGTTTTGTTCCAAATACTATTTTAAAAGCTAGTTTTGAAAAGATCTTTTTTTGTGTTTTCCTTTTTCCTCTAGCATGTTTTTTTTTCAGAATCAGAGAAAAATACATATTGTTTTGAAAGACTTGAAGACCTAGGTTTTGCCTTTAAGATGCCCACAGCTTAGGAAGGAGCAGTCATGTAAACAAATATGTCAGTGTGAGACTTCGCTGGGTTGCTTACCTGCCCCAGCCAGAAAGTGGTGGCTCCAAGAGCTTTTTTTTTTTTTTTTTAAGATTTATTTATTTATTTGAGAGAATGAGGGAAAGAACATGCAGGGGGAGGGGTAGAGGAAGAGGGAAAATCCTGGAGCAGATTCTCTGTTGAACGGGGCTGGATCCCAGGACCCTGAGATCATGATCTGAGCTGAAATCAAGAGTCGGCCGCTTAACCCATTGAGCCACCCAGGCGCCACTACGCCAAGCAGCTTTTTTTTTTTTTTTAAGATTTTATTTATTTATTTGACAGACGGAGATCACAATTAGGCAGAGAAGCAGGCAGAGAGAAAGCACGGAGGAAGGAGGAAGCAGGCTCTCCGCCGAGCAGAGAGCCCGATGCGGGGCTCGATCCCAGGACCCCAGGATCACGACCTGAGCCGAAGGCAGAGGCCTTAACCCGCTTAGCCACCCAGGCGCCCCTCCAAGCAGCTTTTAACTGATGGGGCACAAGGTGTTTGTCTCTCCCTTTTCCCACAACAGCACAAAATTTGTCTGACTCCTATATCTGCCCTCTTAAGCCTTCACTTCCATTTGTTGATTGAGAGAAATTAGAGAGAGCAAGAACAGAGAGAGAAAGAGAGGAGGAGGAGGAAAGACAAAAGAGAGAGGGAAAAGGGGAGGGAATGGGAGGAGGACAGAGAGAGTCTGCATGGTATCTAGTCCAGGGGTGGCCCACAGGTACTTGGATCTAAGGTGGATCAGATCCATACATTGGCCATAAACATTTGACTGAGGCCAGTATTGGGGGACATCCTGTGATGCTCAGAATACCTTGGAACTCTGCACCCTTCTGAGCTTCAACAGTACTCACCCAAGCCTGATTGATCCACTGGTTTATTCCCCAGGCTGTCATGGATGGCCCGGCCTGTGACCTCCACAGGAATGAGACGGCAGGCTCCATATTTGTCTGGCATCAAGGCTGCAGCCAGATCTTTCTGATTATTTTCAGGTTTTCCAAGTTAATGAGTAATGTTCTCATGGTAGCTGCTACTCAGGACATTAACTTCTGATTCTGGTATTTCCCCAAAGAGTTGGCAGACAGCAGCTGGATAAATCACCAGAGAATACAGCATAGCACTCCTAGGTCTGTGCTTCAGGGGCCGCTGGGCATGGAGAACAACTTGATTTATCACCGTCTTGTTGAAGGAAGTGTCTATTTGTTTTTCAATCTTGGGTAGCCTGTCAAAATTTAATATAATGCTGGGGGCGCCTAGAGTCAGTCAGGGGTGTTTTCCCTCAGCAAGTCCATGACCTCCTGAACTCTTGTCTCCTGCTCTAATCAGAAAAATTTCCCCTCAGCATATTCTTTTAATAATCCTTTGGACACAGTTGTGGAGGATTCTGACATGCCAGCTACCCTGGACCTGCCAGCCCGAGTTTCCCTCAGCACCCGCGTTCCTTCGGGGCCCCTGTTCTGCTGAAAGGTGCTCTGCTGATGGCAGAGGGGCTGAGTCGGCTAACAGGAGGTGTCAGGGAGGTCTGGGAGGCGTGTTTCCAGTTCTGAAGCCCAGGGAAAAACATCCCTCTCCAGTGCCTCTTTTGTTTGCACCTCGTGATAAATGTTCCTTTGGCAGTTTATAAACAGACTGCTAAAATGTCACCTTTTCAGAAGTGTGAGTCGCTTGTTGGAGCAGGATGCTGGGAGTCAGGAGGCCCAGGTGCCGTGGCCTCCTTGGCCTGAGTGGGTGATTTGACTATGAGCAGGTTGTCTGCAGAGTTGGTTTCCCAATTTGGGAAATTTCAAGATGCCATCCTTCACGCAGACAAAAAAAAAAAAAAAAAAAAAGTGACATCGGCGATCCTCTGAAAGTTAAACATGGGGCTTCTGTGTGCCTTTCGGTCTTTACGAATGCCTCTCAGTCCTGTCTGGGAATAGCATGGAAGATGAAAGAAAAGAACAGGAAGCAAAGAGAGTCTTAGAACAAGAGAAGCCAGCTGGTCTAAAGTGGGAGCAACCCCCGCCCTTCTATCCCCAGCCCCCTCTTATAGGAGCAACAAACTCTAGCTCATGGAATGAAGCAGTCTGATAAAATTGGGCATTTACCAGCCAAAACAACCAGCCTCAACCAGCCTGCAGAGCGAGAAGGAATTAGGTCAGCTTGATAATGCGTTTGGGATCCCGAGAAGCTAATGTATTGTGAGGCGAAGGAACACATTATTTGAATTCATGCTTGTTCAATTAATGCAGAAATTAGTTGTAATTGGGTTCAGTCCCATCCACCCCAGAGAGCAGATGGAGTCCATTCTGCTTTGCTCATCCATCACACATGGATGAAATTCCATCTGAATTCCAGAGATTCCCAATAGGCTCATAAAATTATATCTTAGTCGCTATACAGAACACATTGGAAATCAGGAAAATAAAATTCTTAATTGGTAAAGTGAGGAAGAATGCTGGATGCTTCAGGAAAGGAAAATGCTCAGAATTTTATAGCTAGTGGGGCTGGTCCTTCAGATAGAAGGCTGTCTCCATTCAATGGCCTCCAAGGCCTATGTCATTCAGGCCCAGAGTTTTCTCAGCTGAATGGTATAATTTTTTTTAAGACTTTACTTATTTATTTGAGAGGGAGCAAGAGAGCACAAGCAGGGTGAGGGGGTGCAGAGGGAGAGGGAGGGAGAATCCCAAGCAGATGCCGTGCTGAGCATGGAACCGGACTTAGGGCCTAATCTCACAACCCTGAGATCATGACCAGAGAAAAATCAAGAGTCAGTCACATAACCAACTGAGGCACCCAGGTACCCCTGAATGGTATAATTCTTATTAGCAAAAAACCTGCTTTACATTTGAATGGTTCAAATAAACCAATTTTTTACTTCAAGCTCAGATTCTTATCACAACCCTTTTCTTCCCTTTGACAATAAAAGGTTTAAGAACTGTACCATCTGATACAGTAGCCCTTAGCCACCTTAACCTCTAGAAATGTACTAGTCCCAACTGACATGTGCTGGAGGAGTACAATACACACTGTGTTTCAAAGACTTAGCACATTACCAAAAATGTCAAGTATCTCAATGAGTTTTTGCCATTGATTACATACTGAAATGATAATTTTGGGGACATAGTGATTTAAGTAAAGTATATTATTAGAATTGTTTCTTTTTATCCTTTTTAATGAGTCTCCTTGAAAATTTCAAGTTACACAGGTGTATTTATAACAAACAGCACTGTGTTAGTGGTTTCATTTCAAGTGTGAAAAGAGTCTCCAACTTCCTTTCCCACACACCTTCAAAAATCTTCTTTTGGTCTAATTCTGAAGTCCTTTTTATGAGACACCAAACTTGTTGTTGTTGTTGTTGCCACAATTAGGAACAATTTTCAAAATCCAATAATTTTTTTTAAATGGACAATGACTATTCAAGTAGCTTTGTACCTGGAAAGCCAGGCAAGAAACGTGGTTCAAAGGGATAGTCTCAGATGTTTTCAGGAGAAACATTACATTTTCTTCACCCCGACCTTGCACAAAATGGAGGTTTGTATGAGCTCCACAACACAGATTTGCCACAAGTAAGTCATTGCCTAAGAGTCAAGTTATCTAAATTTTACATATTAGTGGGGCTGGATTCCTATTAGACATAAAAATACTGTAGACAAAAGGAACATCAAAATTAGCAAAGACACTTTAAAAGTGGAGGAAATGGGAAGGACATGGACTCCATCATGTCATTGTCCAGCCACTCAGAGCCATCTCTCTCTAAAGATATAGTGTCAGATCTTAAGAAAGGTCAGGTTCCAAAATTTCTGTCATATAAATTCATTTTAAAATTTTTGTTGAAAAATGAATTATTTTAGAAGTGTGCATACAAGTGGGGCGGGGAGGGGCAAAGACAAAGGGAGAAGCAGATACCCCACTGAGCAGGGAGCCTGGCATGGGGCTTGATCCAGGACCCTGAGATCATGACCTGAGCCAAAACCAAGTCGGACACTTAAGTGACTGAACCACCAGGTACCCCTAAATTCATTTTAATGCTCTTTATATATTAGACATAATTGATTAATAGGTTTGCATGGCACTAACTCTGAAATTCTAATTTGTTGATATTCTTCAACATTAACATCATTCTTTGTAATGAGCTACACTAAAGCACAAATAACTGATATTGGATCTTCCTTCCCTGATATCTATTTTAATAAATGGAATTCTTTCTCAGGCCCCTTATTCTTTTTTCCCTGTATACTAAATATAGGTAAATCCCAATTATAGGAGATATATATTTATATGTAACTTTCTTTTATAGATCTGCTCTACCTAGAGTTATTAATTGCCTCTTTTTTTTTTTCATCTGTTCACTGGCTTATTCTTCCCACACCTTGAATAGCTCTATAAAACACTTAAGAGTATAATCTTCCACTTTGTCAAAACTGTTACATAGTTCATCCGGTCCATTTTTCTTCTAGGAATATTTCTTTTAGTGTTTTTTCCTTCTGGATACCCTGTTTTGTGGATCCTATGTCTTCTATTCTTGGTGTAGTCTCATTTTAATGAAGCATTTCCTCCAGTAGCTTCTGAGAAGCCTCAGAAATAAATTTTTTGAAATTCAACATGTCTGAAATGTCTTTATCCTCATATTAGAATGCTTCAAGATGAAAATAATTTTCCTTCACATTTTTGAACTTGTTTTATTGTCTTTTAGTTTTAAATGTTGTGGTTGAGAAGTTTGATGCCATTCTAATTTCTAATTCTTATGTATGACATGTTTTCTCTCTAAAAGATTCTGAGCTCCCTATTTAACATTGGAGATCTTAAATTTTGTGATGGACCTTGATACATATCTTTGTTCTTTCATTTCTTAGATCCTTTCAATCTGAAAGCTCATGTTCTGATAAATGTCTATATTACTAGGTTTTAATATGGAATATTTTAACATATAACATTAAATTTAATAATTTTCCTTTAATATATAATTTCCTTTTCCATTATTTTTTCTCTCTCTCTTTCTGGATCCAAAGTTTAACTTTGTTTTTTGACCATCTCTTTTTCTTCTAAGTTTTGTTTTTCTAAGGAATTTTTATCTCTCCCTTTCACAGTGGAGGCTATTTTTAAAAGGTCTTGAATATCATAATTCAGCTTAAGCTACTCAGTGTGTTTGGATGGAGTTTATTGGTGTGGACTTTACTGTAGGGCAATTGCATGACATGTCAATTTTTGGGTATTTTTGTTCTGCAGTAGTTCATTTTCTCCAGAGAGGATCCTCTGATCTCCTGCTTGGGGGTCTTTAGGAAGCACATTTGTCTGTTTAATTTTGGACATGTTACGTTTGAGGTGCCCATGAGACATCCAGGTGGAGATGTTGAGCAGGCGGGGATCTATTGGATGTATGGGTTTGGGGCTCAGAAGAGAGCATTAGGCTGAGACATCTAAGGGGGATTGTGTGGGTACATAGATAGTAAATGACAGGGCTGAAGTTACCTACGGAGGGAATGTAATGTGAGGAAGAGATCCTGGGCACAATTCCTGAAGAGTCACAAAACATCAGGGTGAGAGAAAGGGAAAGCATGTGGTAGGGAGATTGGAAAGGAGAGGTTAGAAAGGTGGAAAGAAAAGAGTATGAGAGTATGGCTTCATGGAAACCAGAAGTCTCCTGACCCAAGTGTTTTTTCCTAAAATGAGGTTAGACCCCCCTCATATGCTCTTCCCCAGGTTGCACTTTCCATCATGTGCTATAGTAAACATTCATGTAATTGATTCATTTGTTCACTGAATAAATATCTAATGAGCACCTACTATGTGCCAGAATTGTTTCAGGATACAGTTACAGCAGGTACAAGACAGATGGGGTCTCTGTTTCCATGAAGTTTATCTTCTAGTGGGGATTAACAGGTAGGGCTAATAAGGAAGGAGGTAGAGCAAGAGAGTGGTCAAGTGTGGCAAATGCTTCTGGGAAGCAGTGACAATGAGGACCGAAGAGCATCCAATGGATTTTACCACATGGAGCTCACTGGAGACACTAGTGTGGTGGGAACAGAAACCAGACCAGAGAGGGCTAAGGAACAAATGATGTGCCAATTGAGAGAGGAAACACAGATGACTTTTGTGGGAAGAATAAGCAAAAAGGGTGGGACTGGAACAGCACCTGTAATATCTTCATATAGGAAAAAACTCAGTTAAGAATGATTGGAACACGTTTAACAGATGACTGAAAGGATCAAGTTGCTAGAATAAGATTGAAAAAGGAGCAGAGAATAAGGGCAGATACTGAGTAGTATGAGGTTTCTTAGAAGAGGGGTAGAGAGAGGTACAGGAATGCATCTGGGGAGATTTGCCACAGATAGCAAAAGGGACTTGCTCCAAGGGTGGAGGCTGAACGTGGGATGTTTAAATGAGCGAATTTAAAAGATTTGTGAGCAGCAGTGGGTGTAGTATAGGGGAAACTCACTGGAAATGACGTTCGGGAAGTACATGGCAGAGGAACCGATGGCCATCCTGGGTGATGTTTCTGTTGCCAGGAGGACAGAGTTGATGGAAGGGAGAGGAAGGCTGGGTCAATGTTCTCAGTGCAAAGCCTTTAGGTGATGGCCTGGCTCATGGGCTCCACCCAGGGACTGAAAGTCAGGGAAAGGTGGATCCCTAAACAAAAGTCTCAGCCACAGTCCTAAGAAGGCGTACTATGTGCTGGGAGGCAAACCTCAAATGCTGGCCATGGGTCATGGACAGTAGTCCCCAGTAGATGCTCCATATGGAATCAGCCTGCCGCATGAGACCAGCTTTGGAGTTGAGGCTGGGGACTTCTGTTGTTCCCTTCTACCTTAAAGCCCCACAGTTTATACATGGTCCTGCAAAGTTCAATTTAAACCCAGAAGCCTAGATGTTGTGTCAATAGTGGCTTCTGTCGTTAGACAAAACAGTGTTTGGGGCAGGTAAGGCTTGTATTCCCTTAAGCTCCAGGTGGAGAGACATAGCATTTTTATTTAGAACAGTGCTTGTCAATAGTGCTGTAGGATATACCAAAATCATCTGGAGAGCTTGTGAAAAAAAAAAAAAAATGACTGTTAGGTCTTACTCTCAGAATTTCTGATTCAGAGGGGTTGGGGTGGGGTTTGGAAAATTTGCATTGCTAACAAGCTCACAGGTGCTGGTGATGCTGCTGGCCCATGGACTACACTTTGAGAACCACGGATTCAGAGCACTGTTTGAAATTCTGATAGCACATTGGAATCACCTGGGGAATTTTAACACTCACATGGTCTGGGGTAAGACGTGAACATCAGGAATTGTCCAAGCTCCGCTGCTGATTTGACAATGAGGGCTGAGAGTCTCTGGTTTAGAGAATCGGCCCCACTTGAGAAAAGCATGTGGAACAATTGATTTCTTCTGCTCTTGGAGCAGCCGTGGTTATTTACTTCATCTGTTCGGACAGTCAGTTTCCAAGAGATGGTTCATTACATACCTTATGCCCATGAGAGTTGTGAAATAGTCCCGTATTTGACTTTGTGTTGCTGCTGTTTTTACCCAGATCATCACAAAGTGTGGTTTTCTAATCCAGAAGGAATTATGGCATTTGTTTATCTGAAAAGACCCATTTAGATCAGTTTGCAATTTAAGGGGACATTTGAAAATGTCGTATATTTCATTTCATTAATGGAAGTGACTTGGCTCATTAAGCCCCACCAATAGGTTTCCACTTGAAAAGCTTTATAACTTCCTGGTCAGGCCTGGGCAGGGTGCGCACTTGAGGCAACACGCTTGACTCCCTAAGAGTTTATAATATGAAACCCACAAAACTTGCTTCTAGGCTGTCTACATTAGGAAGCTAATAGAAACCAGGACAAAAGTACTATGTGGTGCTTTTGGTTCTCAGCAAGTCATCATTTATTCCTTACTTCTCAGCTGGTCTATACTTTGCTAATTACTCTCTACTGTTGACTAGTTTATAGCTCCTTCTCTAGGATCCATGACTCTAGTTTGTAGTTTTAGCCAAGTTATAATTAAGTCCTTCCAATATTCCTATGACCAAATTAAGTTAACAAATTTTGAGGGCGAGCCCCAGATTTCACAAGTTAAAAAAAAAAGGGCCTCCAGTTAACATAATAAAACCTGTTTGGGGGCGCCTGGGTGGCTCAGTTGATTAGGCATCTGTCTTCAGCTCAGGTCATGTCTGGGGTCCTAGAATTGAGCCCAGCCAGTCTCCTCTCTGGCTCCTGGCTCTGCGGGGAGTCTGCTTAGTCTGCTTCTCCTTCTTCCTTTGCCCCTCCCCTGCATTGTGCTTGTGTAGGCACTCTTATTTCTCTCTCTCTTTCTCAAATAAATAAAATCTTAAAAAAAAAAAACCCCGTTTGTGGTGCTGTTTAAGAGTATGGATTTTGGGGGCACCTGGGTGGGTCAGTGGGTTGAGCCTCTGTCTTTGACCTTCTGAGGTCATGGTCTCAGGGTTCTGGAATTGAGCTCCGTGTCAGGCTCTCTACTCAGCTTCTCCCCCCTTACCTGCCTCTCTGCCTACTTGTGATCTTTGTCAAATGAATAAATAAAATCTTAAAAAAAAAAGAGTATGGATTTTGGAGTCTGAATGCTAGATTCAATTTCCTAAAAACTAAAGCACTTTACATAACTTACAAATTACATAATATCCCTGAGTTTTCATTTATCTGTAAAATGGTAATATTAAATCACATGGCATAACTACTTCACAAGTTGTATCGAAAGACACAATGTATGAATGCTTTCTGTAAACTATTAAATAAAATACAAACGTTAATGATTTCTACCACGGGGCTTACAACATGTGAAATTTTGGAAAATGGATTTTTAGGGATAATTGAGGTTTCTGTGAAAATGTTTTTAATTCAATGAAAGTGGAAACATTTTCCTCATGTTCAGCAATCCTGGGGCCAGCCCAAATAACTTACCTACTTGCTCCAGAAAATACTTGTTCCCAGAGAGTAAGACTGAGAACTAGTTAAGATGACTTACCAAAATAACAGCTTGCTCAGTAAGACTCAACTTCAAGACCCTCTCCTCCCAGCCTGACAACCCAAAGCTATTGAGTTGTAAACTCTTCCCGTCCCAGTTTCCTGCCTTCCAAGTCTTGCCTTCAAGTTATCCATCCCAGGCCCTAAAGTCCTATAAAAATCCTCCCTTGACTTTCCCTTTTTGAGACACATCCTAGAGTGTCAAGGTGGTTCTCTTTCAATACAATACAGATAAAAATCTAAGTTTTTCTTAATTAACAGGTTTTCCTGATGGTCTTTTAAGGAGCCGACACAATTCTGTTGAAAAATCTTTCCAACTTTCTTCATCTAAGTAGGGATGGCTGCCTATGAAGAACATAAAGGAATCTTATCTATTTCCAGATATTATTCAGTGCCTTAACTGATCTTTCAGAGTACTGATTTTTCATCCAAATGCATAGCCCACTAAACAATCTAAACCTCTGGATAGTTGAGCCTTGATTGAGTGGAAATAAAGTAGAATAGTCTTCAGAACTGGCTACCTTAGAATCTTTGGGGATGGAGCCCAAGAACAGGGTAAATTCCATGGGAGCCTCTGGTTTAACGTTAATTAATTAGGGGTCATTAATTAGGGATCGGTTAGGTTCTCAAACTCCCACGGGCATCACAGTCTCCTGAGGAGCTTAGTAAGAATGCAGTTTCCTGAGCCTCATGTCCAGAGATTCTAATTCATAGACATTGGGGGGGACCCAAGCATCCATATGTTATTCAAGCATCTGGAGTCTTCTACTGATCAGTTTTGGGAAGTGTAGATTGATGTGGAAGAAGTAAGATTCTCACAACTGCAGGACACTGGTTATGATTAAAATCTTTAGATAATATCTAATAATGAATGAGGTATCATTTCCTCAGATAATACTTTTTTAAATTCTGGGCTTTGGTTTCCTCATTTGCAAAATGGAATTGCTACCATAAGAGATGTCCTATTTTTGTCTGTGTCAGTACCCTGACTGAAATCTGCTTAGTGAAAGAACAATTGGCAATTTGGTTAAGATCCTGTTTTGAATCCTATTGTTAATGTTGCTAAGCTTCTTTAAATTTAATGTGTTGCCTTAAATAGAATACTCATTCTCTAGGAATAAGTCCAATTATGTGTAAGTGTTTTAAATATATTTGATTCATGCTTATCTTGGAATTTGAACTTAATCAATATTTTCATATGATCACAAATATAATCAGCACAAAAATCTTAACAAGTAAACAGCTGAGGTCCTAAAAGTGCCAGGTACTATAGGATAGGAGTTGATGAGATGTGACAGGTACATATAATTATAAAACAAGACCAACTATAATAAATAAACAGGAAAGTTCTGGGTCCAAAGGATAGAAACAAATCTATGAGAAGGTGGCACTTTTAAACAGTGAAATTTATAGAATTTATATTATATCTGAGAATTATATCTCAACACATCTGTTATTAAAAATACATATTTAGCAGCAGTCCCACTTTTGGGTATATATCCAAAATAATCGAAATCAGGATCTTGAAGAGATATTTTCATTCCTGTGTTCATTGTAGCACTATTCACAATAACCAAGATATATAAATTACCTACCTATCAACAAATAAGTGGATAAAGAAAAGGTATAAGTCACACAATGAAATATTATTTAGCCTTAAAAAAGAAGGAAATCCTGTCATATGTGACAACACAGATGAATCTGGAGGATATAAGTCTAAGTGATAAGCCAGAAGGACAAATGGTTCCCCTTATATGAGGTATCTAAAATAATGAAACTCATAGAAGCAGAGAATAGGATGGTGGTTGCCTGGAGTTGGTTGCAGGAGGCAGAGGGAAATGGGAGTTGTTTAGTAAAGTCTTAGATATACGAGATGAATAAGGTGTAGAGATCTGCTATACAACTTGGTGCCTATAGTTAAAAATATTGAATTGTGGGGCACCTGGGTGGCTCAGTGGGTTAAGCCTCTGCCTTCGGCTCAGGTCATGATCTCAGGGTCCTGGGATCGAGTCCCGCATCAGGCTCTCTGCTTGGCAGTGAGCCTGCTTCCTCCTCTCTCTCTCTGCCTGCCTCTCTGCCTACTTGTGATCTCGCTCTGTCAAATAAATAAATAAATTCTTTAAGAAAAATACTGAATTGTGTACTTAAAAATTTATTCACACTAGATCTCATGTTAAGTGTTCTTACAACAATAAGAGGCACAAGAAAACTTTTGGAAATGATGGACATGTCTATTACCTTGACTACAATGATGGATTCATGAGTATACACATTCTGTCCAAACCCATGGAGTTATATACATTAAATATGTACATTTTTTACATATCAATTATGATGTGGGAAACAAAGGCAAAAGAGAAAAAATGAATTTTCTTACTACTTATACCCCACTGGCAAGTCCTTGAAAAGGCAGAGTGAACTTCCTCTAAGAACTCAGCTTCTCTGATGTTGATCCTTTGCTGAAGGCAAAAGGCAATCTTAGGGGATCCTGGGTGGCTCAGTTGGTAAGCACCCACTCTTGGTTTTGGCTCAGGTCATGATGTCATGGGGGAGCCCTGCATGGGGCTCTGCCCTCAGTGTGGAGTCTTCTTCTAATTCTCTCTCCCTCTCCCTCCTGCTCTCTCTCTCAAACAAATAAAAAATCTTAAAAAAAAAAAAAAGGCAATTTTTGGTTAACATTGTCCCAACCTCCAGGATTCTATGTCTCCTTGAACATAAAAAAGTTCTTTTGCAAACTTCCTTTATCTCTACCCCTCAAGATATATATTAGAAGTCTTCCAAGCATATGGCCCATTGATATACATCTGAAGGGTCTCACGACTAAGGTTTTACTAGACAGTAATAAATGACCTTTTCCTAACAATGGCTAGCCCCCTCAAGATCCTGGAAACCTTATTTCCAAAATTCCCTAGAGACTTACACCATCCCTAATCCTTTCCCAGCTTGAAAATAAATAATGTGCCACTCCTCATGACCCCAGTGCAGCTCTTTTTGCCCACAGGTCCTGTCTGCATGCTTTAATAAAATCACTTTTTTGCACCAAAGTCATCTCAAGAATTCTTTCCTGTTTGCTCTGAACCCCAATATTTCCACATCAAATTATACCTCATAGAGCTGTAAAAAATACATATTTGGAAATGTAAAATTAAGTTAAATTTTTTTCTTTTCTATATAAAAGTAGTACCAAGACAGTCAATTCAGGAATGATGTGGTGTTCCACAAGGTCAGGGAACCATGCTCTGTCATCTTCAGCATGTGGCTTCCCTCTATGATTCCAAATGGCTATTTGGGTTTCAGTGACCACGCTGGCATCTTAGGCAGTAGAAAGAAGGAAGGGAAGGATGAAAAGCACGGTCTTCCTCTACAATACTTCCTGGAAGTTGTACATGTCACTCCTTTATCTCCTTGGCAGAAGTAAGTCACATGATCACATCTAATTAAAGGGAGGCTGGAGAATGTAGTCCTTACTCAGAGCAGCCTGAAGTCTGGGACTAGCATTCAGTAGGGAAAGAACATTTGTTATTAAGGAGGAGGGAGAGGACAAATTAGTAGGCTCTGATACATGAACATTCTGTAGATGGTCTTGAATACCATGTTAGAATAATTTGTTCTTAATTCATCAAGCAACTTGGAGACAATAGATTATTTTGAGGCAAAATGTGACATTATTTAGAAATGTAATCTCTGGCAGTGATGTGTAAGGATGGGTTGAAATGAGGAAAAACTAGAAGCAGGGAGACCAAATAGATGATCATAATATACGAAGCAAGAGATACTGTGGACAGAGTTTAGGGAGGCAGCAGGAAGACTGAGAGGAGACACTCAGTTGAAAGAATACAAGGGCTCCAGTAGATAGGCAACTGAGTACAATGGGCTCCCACCTTCCCAGCAAGAAGGTGGGGTGTGGAGGGGGGGTCTTCTGCATGCCTACTTTTTGGGAGGATAGCTACTCGGGGCCCTGGAGGGGTGCAGCTCAAACTCTGAACACCATTGGGACTGAGAGTAAAATAACACACCTTCACTGGCATCTTCTACAGCAGGAAATAAAAATCATTATCAACATCTCACATTTTACAGATCACCAACTACCCCGTTAAGTAGGTATAAAATACCAGACTATGGATATGTAATCACTTCTACCTCAGGCCTCAAGATGGGTAATGGTTATGTAACAGAGCCACTATTTGAAAATGCTCCAACAGTACATAAAAATTAGCATTTATGTACTGTTTTGTAGTTTACAAAAATTTTCTAAACCACTCAATCATTCCCTTAAATGAGATACCCATTTGATAGGTGAGAAGCCTGAGAAATAGCCATGTTGAGTAACAGCTTTATTGATGGGAAGGGATGACACCGAGGTCTTAATTGAGATCTTCTTGTCTCCTAATCTGAAGGTCGCCTTTCTTTGCTGCTTGAATGAACAGAAAATGGCCATTTCTGGACTGTGTGTGTGTAATGTGTGCTGTGCATTTGGTTATTGCAAAAAAATGGAGAATGCTCCGAATAACCTGGGAATTATGATTATCTTGTCATCGTCAAAAATTTCTCCTGGGTGAAAGGGACAGTGTTCCCTGTGATAGGAATGGTTTTTCCAACTAGGACATTGAGACTGGGTGGTATTTCTAGCCTTCCTAAATTACTTGTACATATTCCCTTGGTTGGTGTGGCAACGTGCTTCTCTTGTCACTCCTGATTTATGCAGGCCTTTCATGATGTTCACTGAACTTACTGAGACTTCTGGGTTGGCTCATGGCCCATCCACATCTCCTTAAACCCTTCCTACCTCAAGTCAACAAAGATATAAAGCATGCTTTTAGCCTACTTAAGAGGATTAAATGTCTGCTAACCTAGAATAAATTACATCTGGTTAGGAAAGAAAATGGGAAGTATACTGTAGTTATTGATAACACGAGGAGTTTGGGACCAGCCCAAATATCTCATACTAGGGCTTTATGTGCCCTATTTATTTATCATCATGAGCAAATAATGATAGATCTATTCAAGGAAATGTTATTTACTCATTGAAAAATGGTAGCAACAAAGACTATAGCCACACATACAAAAATACATTATATAACAAGGGGTGGGGGGAGAAAGCAGTTAAATGTGTCCCATAGTTTTTATTATGTGAAGGAAATATAAATATGCCACCCCAAAATATGCCAACCTGGCATAAAGATTGCTTTGAGCTGATAACAATTAAGAAGCAACAAATACAGAAAGAGCTTTCTGGCTTCCCCTATCTGCCTAAAAGCAGGATATAAATTTTCTTTGTGAAGGTGTCCCCCTCCCTGCTCCTAGACCAGAAGAGCAGTCATTATCATTGGAGACAGAAAGTTGGCCCTGCGATGGGTCTGCACAAACAAATCATACTGAAATAACCCTTATCTTCCAGTAGTTTCCTCCATTTACCCCCAATTTACCACCCCCAGAGCACGAATCCCTTTTCTTTCATCTTGCACTTCTCCACAAATTTCTCATCCTTTGTTAAGATGGTGTATAAGCCCCAATTCTGACAACTCCTTCCAGTGACTCATTACTGAGTCTGCCAGTGTATATGCACATTGGATACATAAATAAGCTCTGGGGTTTTTCTTCTCCTGTTCACCTGCTCTTTGTCAGTTTAATTTGCAGAGCCCCAGAGCTAACCTAAGAGGGTAGAGGAGAAAGTTCTTCCTCCTCTACACATGTTAAATAAAAAGGAAAATGGCAGGAAGAAAATATACCACCATGCTAATATTGGTTATGTAGTATGTAGTACATTCAAACAGGAAAAAAAATCTCAAAGGAGTATTGCAGTATTTTGTAAGGACTGAAAATTACCTGAACATAGCATCTCAATGGTTACAAACAAATTTGGCTCAGGAGTTGATCAACAGTAATACCTCGAGGGGTACTTTGATTTAGGCCTTCATAAAGAGAATAGAACTCAATGAGAGTGAGTAAACCCATGTGAGGAGGCAAGAGATACACACAGTTTGACAACAGAATTAACAAAAGCATGATGAAGAGGCAGGCTCTGGAGTCAGACTGTTATTGGCAAGGGTTTGGGCAAGTTACTTAAACTTTCTATGCCTCAGTTTCCTCTTCTTTGAAGTGGGGGTAACAGTAACTGCTTGCTGGTGTGGTTGAGGATGAAATAATACTGCCTATATACAGTAAGCACTCAATAAATATTACTAGATGCATTCTGAAAATGATTCTTTTCTTGCTAAAAAAATGTTAATAATCATCAGCCATGTGTAACAAATGAATGACTCTATCAAATGTTTGGCAACTTTATTGGCCCTTCCAACTGTTTGATTACCTAAAGCATCTCCCTGGGCCCTGGAAGTTTCTCTCTGGTCTGGGAGCTCTGTGGTCTCCTTTTGGGTCGAGAAATAACTTCATATATGAGGTCCAAAATAAAATGATTTCCACAAGTGGTCAGAAAAACAGATGCCATGATATGTCCTGAAAAATGCTGTCATATGTCCCCTTTCCCATTTGGCAGCACACAAGGGAGGGCCACAGGCTCCAACATGCAGTCCCTCTTATATCAGGCATGAATAGTGGATAAAATGGAAGTGGCGTGGGTGAGTCAGCTGTAGGAGGCAGAAAGTGTCATTATGAGGATGACAGACTAGAAGCGATGTTTTGCCACAAATTAGCTTTATGACCCTCGGCAAATGGATTCCCTCTGAAAGGAGAGGTGGAAAGAGGGGGCATAGCTGGATAGATTCCAACACGAAAATTCTATGTCTATGCACCTCTCCCAGGGACCACTTCCTCTGAAACGACAGAGGAAACAATGCAGGTCCTCATAGGCCTCTACTGACTCACATGATCCCAGGCAGATTATAGTGGGCCCCCAGCCCTTCTTCACCAGTAAAGTCTGACTCAAGCTGAATTTAGGCTGAGTTGAGGATAGAGGTTCTGAGCTCCCCGCTTAGGCAGGCTCTGTGTTTCCTGACTCTCATCATTGCCATGTCCTATTGCTTCCTCATCTTTGGAATTCCCTCATGCTGTATACTCTGCTTCTCTTTTCTCCCAACACCCTTCTGAATCAGGCTGATCTCTTCCTTTCCTTCACAGAAGTTCAATTTACTTTTGGCTTGAACTTGGAGCTTTGGTGATGAAAGAAAGGAGATTGCATTTCTTCTAGTCAGAGCTATATTTTCAGGGCAGAGCTGCCTAGACCCACTAGAAATAAAACAAGAAGAGATATGAGGTCATGGGCAAATCCCACCTGGTTGCCTCCTGGTTGGAGAAGAGCCCAGTGAGAATTTAGTCTCTGGCAGGTTGAGCTCAAAAAGTCTTGTGGGGTGGATGCCGTGTACCGGTGTCTTATTAGCTGATGGGTTGCAGGGAGAGCTTTTTTCTGGGTGCTGGGTAGAGCTGCCTCCAACCCTTACTCTACACCCACGTCTTCATGACTCCCCAAGGTCTAGAAGAGCCTTAATCTTTGATACATGCAATGCTGAAACCAGAGGGTCCCTAAAAGCTATTCGGTAGTGTGACACCACAGCCCTATTTGGTGTGGCCCCGAAAAGCTATAACACACATGGCTGGTTCAGAACACATTCCGGAGGACTTCCAGGTGGATTAGGAGCCTTGTCATTTTCACACAACATGAGTAATGTTGTGTGACCAACACGTGCACACACACAGACTCAAGCTCAAAGCAGGTGACTAGAGAAGGAATGACTTGTTTGCCAAGGCATTTGAAATATTCACTCCATGACGGCAAACAGCAGTAAGTACAAGTCTTGGGATCTGGTAGTAATAACTGTGGGTAGGCAGTATTTACTGCACTCTTATGAAATGTCAGGTGCTTAATAAGGATTATATCATTTCATGGTTGCTATATGTTTATCAGAATGGGGTCACTTTTCTCCACATTGTATGGATGGGAAAACAGAGGCTTAGAAAACTGAAATAGGGGCTCATGGGTGGCTCAGTGGGTTAAGCCTCTGCCTTTGGATCAGGTCATGATCTCAGGGTCCTAGGATCCAGCCCCGATCGGGCTCCCTGCTCGGTGGGGAGCCTGCTTCCCCCTCTCTCTCTGCCTGCCTCTCTGCCTACTTGTGATCTCTGTCTGTCAAATAAATAAATAAAATCTTTTAAAAAAATTAAAAAAAAAAGAAAACTGAAATAAATCTTCCAAACTCATAAAGCCACTAAGTGGTGAAAACAGAATTTAAATACAAGCAGTCAATCCATGGAGCTTGTATAGCCATCAGAAAAACTGAACTACTTCCACACATGTGGTCTCTTTCCCAAGAATATGGTTAACACTGTTTATTCTGTAATGAATTTCATTCACTGTAAGTTAAGAACTAGGATTTTGGAGAGTTACTGCTTGGGTTTGAATTTCATTTCTACCCTCTATTTATTTGTTGTAATCTCGGGTGACTTGGCTTAACCTCTGTGCCTTAGTTTCCTCATCTGTAAAATCTCCTCATCTGGGGAAAATAATAGTATGAAGCTCATGGTCTATTGCGAGGATTAAATGAGACAACACAAATAAATCCCTAAAAACATAGTAAGTGCTAGTCCTTCTTATCATATGTTAGTTATTATTAGTGACACACATTTATTGATTGCCTACTATATGGCAGGCACTAGGTTCTCAGATATAGACAGAAGAGAGGAACAGTATTTTGTGGTTAAAAAGATAAGTTATAGGGAGGGGAAGACAGATATTTAAAGCAATTGCATTACAAAATATTAAAATCCATCATGTAACACTAAGAAAGAAGTGAGGAGGAGGAGAGAAAGCTGTAGGGGAAGATTTGGGGCTAGACTCAGCATTTCAAAGGAATCATATGTGTTAAGAGGTTAGGACTTCATCCTCTATTGGCAATCAAGGAGCTGGAACATTTTTTCTCTTTTTTTTTTTTCCTTTCTTTTCTTTATTTTGGGGAGTGCATTTTAAAAAGAGGGAGTGGCACAATCATTTAAGGGCTTTACTCCCCTCTGTTTGAGCCCCATTTAACCAGAGGTGAGCATAAGCAAAGATCTAACAGAAGAAGAAAAGTTCTTATGAAACTTTTTGGCCAGATTTTTTAAAAATTCTGTTTGGAAGCTGATCTGTAGATTTATAGAAGAAGATTCATTGTACAAAAAAAGGACTTCAAGTCATTTTATATCCTGATCCCATATGCATCGTGCAAGTGACTCTCATTGACTTAATACATTTGGCACCTTCCAGCATGTATAAAACATGGTGTATAAATAGTAGCATAGCCCATGCTGCCGGGGGCTCCTCTTGACGAGGGCAAAGATGACACTGTATTCTCTTAAGAATATGAGGTAACCCATAAGGCAGTTTCCTCACTGTGTCTGCCAGAAATTTTGAGCTGGGGGCATAATCTCCAGGGAACAGCAATAATTTTAAGAGTCCTAGCTAGGGTTGGCTGGTTTTTATGGCAGTAAACTCAACCTATTCCACCGGTTTCAGTCTGCATGACTGATTAAATGACCAGCCTAGCCAGCCAGCTCCAACACAGAGAGGAAAAGGAAGTGGAAAAACCCAGGCTATTAATGAAATAGCCAAGGGTGAGCGTAAGGATTTAGCATACAATGTTCATGTCTTCTCAGAGTTGATGATAGTAGTAAGAATGCCCAACAATGGTGAAGTGCTTAAAAAATATAGTATACCTGTAACACTCGTTCACTACTGCATAGTTATGGAAAAGGATATGGAAGGGGCAACTGGGTGGCTCAGTCACTAAGTCATTAAGCATCAGTCATTAAGCATCAGCTTCAGCTCAGGTCATGATCCCAGCATTCTGGGATCGAGCCCCATATTGGGCTCCCTGCTCACCAGGGAGCCTGTTTCTCCCTCTCCATCTCCCCCTTGCTTGTGTTCCCCCCCCCTCTCTCTCTCTCTCTGTCATAAATAAATAAAATCTTAAAAAAAAAAAAAGGATAATGATATGAAAGAGAACCCAATGACAACTCAAGCAGGTTATACTCTACCACCATGTTTTAAAAAAAAAAAAAAAAAAAAGTTTTCACCCAAAAAAAATAAAATAAAATTTTTTTTTGGTAAAAGAAAATAAGAAAACTCACATTTTAATAGTTATTATCTCTAAGTGGAGGATTACAGTTAATTTTTATTTTACTCTTTTGCTTATATGTACTAGATAATTTTTCTGTAACCAAACACCTATTAATTTTGTGTCCAAAGTTATTTTTTAATTAAAAAAATTTAAATTTAACTGGTGGGAACCCAGAGACATTTGACAACAGGATACAGAGAACATTCAAGGGCCAGATTGTGATGCTCAGCAGTGGTTATGGGAATAAGAAGAAAATGAAGTATGTGCAGCCCAGTGGCTTCCAGAAATTTCTGGTCTACAACACCACGGAGCTGTAAGTGCTGCTGATGTGCAACAGACTTTACTATGCAGAGATTGCTCAAAAAATGGTTTCCTCCAAGAACCACAAAGCCATTGAGGAAAGAACTGCCCAGCTGGTTATCAGAGTCACCAGTTCCACTGTGAGGCTGCACAGCAAAGTAAACGAATAGGCAGCCATGGGCATGGTTTTGTTAGTTTGTTTGTTTGTTTTTTATGGGCATGTTTTATTCGTGGTAAATAAAACCATGAAAACTCTACCATCTGGCATTTTCCTCCTTTAGAGCAGAAACAGAAAAAAAAAAAATGGAATGAAAACACATTTGTAGGTGATTCATACATGTGGCCCATTTTGTCCTCATGACAATCCTATGAGATATAGTTGAGACCATTGGTGTTCTACCAAATTTGTGTGTTTCACAGCATTTCCCAGCCTGCCTTTGCAGTCAGGTTGGTCACACCACAGACTTCTGACAGATGGAATACAAGCAGAAGGTAGGTGCCCCCTTTCAGCCTGGCCATGGAAGATCCCACAGTCCTTTTTGCTTTCCCTTCTTCATCTACAAAATTGCAAGCAATTGACTCCAAGTTGTGCCCCATGAAAGGAGCCCACATGGTCAGAGAGAGCTGCCAGGGAAAGCCATCCATCTGTACCTGCCTGTGAAACAAGAAATAAACTTTGACTACCTTAAGTCATTGACTCTTTGGACTTGTTTGTTACAGCAGCATAACCTGTCCTACTTTAACTAATATGGATTAATACTATTGTTATCCCATTTTACAGGCGAAGCAACCAAGGCTCAGAGAGATAAAGTAACTTTTTTAAAATTGCAGGGCTATACAGGGTAGAACTAGGATCCAAACTAACACCTATTACATTCTAAAGCTATACAGAGGGCAACCTCCATAGAGTTATACTTTTTCTCTCAACTACCCCAGGTTGGAAGGCAACAATGCTTCCAACATATGCGGATTTTTAGAGTGAGTATCAGGTTAACTGTTGAGGGTATAGATTAAAGCTTGAGGTACATAAAAATTACTAGGAATTCTGGTTAAAAACAATTACAGTTCCAGGACCCCATTCTCATAGACTCAGATTCAGTAGCTCAGAGGAAGGAACATGGAATCTGCATTTTTTAACAAGTACCAAAGAAGAAACCTGATGCCCAAAGGCAGGGCTTTTGAGGTAGCTGACCTCAATGGTAGACAAGTCCCATCTTTCTGGTTTTCAGCCAATGACTCCCTCTAATGGAGAATTCTGGAGACATTCCTCCTCTTTCTGGGTTAAGGTATCAGAGAGAGTCCACCACCACCCTCCGTGAAGCTGATAAAGACAATTATACACCTTCCAAGATCCCAGGTGCATGACCTGGACTTGCCCTCTCAGTCACACCTGTCCCAGACTTGGAGCCAAAGTTAGTGAAGGAAAGGAAAACTGAGATGAGCTATATGATAAAGCTTGTAAGACTCATGGTGAGGTTTCAGGATCATTCTAGCTATATAGATCCAAGCCCAGTTCTCTACTTCCCTTCAGTTTCTGTGAGTTACCCAAAAACTTTTTAATAAATGACACTTGAGCTTAAATCCACCAGAATGTATAGCTTGCTGTTGCTTACTAGTAAGAGCAATGAAACTTGCCACTCACAAGAGTTATTATTGAGAACTGTGGCTGCTAGGTCATGGTGATCCTATTGAAACTGTAGCTAAAAGTGGTACAGTCTGAGCCATCTAAAAGTAATTTCAAAATATCTGACAAATTTTGTGCTCGACTACTCAAGCACAAAGCAAGGCAATGCGTCTAGGGCAACAATTTGTAAGCTACCTTTTCTTCTCCATCCACTTGCTTCACACCTTGCAAACTTCCCCACCACTCAGCAAATTCCTTTCCCAGGATGCTAATGAGATTCTCACATTCTTCCACCTTTCCCTTTTGCCTCTCAGTTCCATAGACAAGCCTCCTGAAGAACCTCTCTGGCAAAGGCAGATCTCTCCCAGCGGGCACTAGAATGATTAAAGCTGAACAGGTTAAGGCAGAACCCACTGCAATGAACTTGGGAGAGGAAGTCTGAGAATTCTCATATATTGGTGCTTTTTTGTTGCCACATATCCTGCAAATGAGTGAGGCTGCCTTGCCCATTCTACTGCTGCTTCTCGGTGCCTAGAACTGGCAGTTGTCATGGGAATTTGTGCAGGGAAACCCAGAGTCTCCAGACAAGTCTTGTGCAGCTTAGGAGAAGCCAAGAAGCAGTAGTTAGAATACACCACGGACTGGCAGCCTGCACTGTAGGAAAGCATAACGTGGGCAACAAACCCCAGGCCATATACCCACCTGTGCAAGAAGCAGAATTTTCGTTGTTATTTTTTAACTGTACTCATACTTTAGCTTTCATCGTATCTGCTGCTAGAAACTTAACATTCGTTCAGAGTTCCTCCTTCTCTGTGAGGCTGGGTCTAAGTTCCAAGAGGCTAATATTATATCACGGCATTGGGAAGGGACAGCTACTAGGCGGACATCTGCTTAGATGTGCACTTCCTCCCCTTGGTCCACACGTGTATGTTTATCTCATCCCCATTTCTGACCTCTGGGGCTCTCCAAGTGTGGCTCTTTTTGCTTCTCTCAGTCCACCCTTGGGCCCACTTTTTAGTGCATCTTCCTTTTCTGTTTGGGAGCATGAGCAATTCTATGGGGCTGTTGTGGGTTCATCAACCCAGACACCCCACCTAACCATTTTCATTCATTGCTCCTGCTTCCTGCCCAGTGCTGGATAAATGGGGAAGGCTTATCATCACTTGGGTTCCACTTGGGCAATAAGAATACACACCTTCTGCACTTGGATCCCTCAGATCTGTGTGGGGTTTCCAGCATTCCCCCAACACCAGACCCCAGGGAAGACAGGCACAGATCACCTCTTCAGGGACCCAGCTTTTTATACTCCCCTCTAGTCCTCTTCTCCTGGCAACCCAGGGGATTTGGGAAAGCTAGTTTGGAGGGTGGGAAAAACTGGCTCTGAGTCATTATGTATTCTTCGGAATCTTTTGTCCTATGCCCTGGGCTCTTTCTGGTCCCTGCTGTGGGTTAGGCTTTTATAACTACAAAGGCTTCTTTCCCTCTCCCTATGTCATTCCTGCCGGAGGCAAAGTGCATTGAGCTTGGGTGGGAGGAAGGGCCATGGGAAAATCCTGGGGCTGGGTGGGGGCCCTGTGGTTAATATCTTAAAATATTATTCCACCACAGGGGTCTGATATGTAATGTTTGGCAAGGGCTGTTTTTGGCTTTTTTATGAATGTCTAAGAATATCACGCTCCTACTCAGTCTCCCCGTTAGGTGGTGATTAGATTATAAGACCCTGCTCACATACAGTCAAATAATTGATTCCTTTGATCATGTCTTTTTATTTAAAGAGTGGACATTATTGTATTTTCCTGTACTATACAAGTGCACCTTTTGTGTGCATTTGGGATTAGTTGCTATAAAATGAAGTACAGCATTTTCCTCTTCTTGCCATTCACATAAACGGAATTGTACACTGTACTTACTTGTGTCTAGGTTCTCTTGCTCAGCTTAATATTTGTGAGATTCACTCATGTGGTTTTGTGTATTTTAAAAAATTATTGCATAGGACTCCATTGAATGAATAGGCCAGGACTTACTGACCCATTCTCTTACTGATGGATATTTGGGTTGTTCCCAATTTTTGGTTATCATTTAAAAAGCTGCTAAGAACATTCTGGCACATTTCAGTTAGTAGCATAGGCTTCACTCCCCTTGGGATATACCTAGAATGGGATTGTTGAGTCATAAGATAGTTGCATGTTTACCTTTAGTGTCTAATGCCAAATGGCTTTTTAGGAGTTGTACAAATCCATACTCTCACCAGCAATGTATTAGAATTACAGTTGCTTGACATCCTAATTAATAATGATTTGAATCATCAGACTTCTAATTCAGCCACTCTGATGGATGGAATCACACAATCTGATGGGTTACATCATTGTGGTTTTAATTTGCATTTCTCTGAGGAGTAATGCTGTTGAGCACCTTTTCATATACTTATTAGCTATTTGCATATCCTCCTTTGTGAGGTGTCTGTTCAAGTCTTTTGCCCATTTTTTATTTGCCTGTTTGTGTTTTTCTTATTGATCTATAGGAGTCTTTTATACATTTAGACACAAGTCTTTTGTTGGATATGTACATTTCAGATATTTTCTCCTCGGCTATGGCTTATCTTTTCTCTCCCCTACAAGTGTCTGACTTTTGGCAGGCAGAAATTCTTAATTTTAACTATGCCAAATTTATCAGTTTTTTATGTTAGCAATTTCTGTGTCTTATTTAGTAAATCTTTCCTTAGTCCAAGTTCATGAAAATATTTTACGTTTCTTCTAGAAGCTTTATTGTTTCACCCTTCACATATAGGTCTATTATCAATCTTAGATTAATAATTTGTGTTTGATGTCAGGTAAGAGACAATGTTTATTTTTTTTCTACATGGATATACAATTGCTGTAACAGCACTATTAAAAGGGTGCTTGGCTGACTCACCTGGTGGAGTGTGTGACTCTTGATCATGGGGTTTTCAGTTAGAGCCCCACATTGAGTATAGAGATTACTTAAAAATAAAATCTTTAAAAAAAAGATGATCCATTTGCCATTGTGTTAATTTGCACATCAAGGAATTGTATATATTTGGGTATATTTCTGGATTCTGCAGTTAATTTTGTCAACTTATTTGACTATCTTCAGGTCAATATCACATTTATTTCATAATACCTTGCTATTTCACAATAGCAGGTATTCTATAAATATCTTTATAAATTAAGGAAGCTCCCTTCTAATCCTAGGTTGCTAAGAGATTTTATCAAGAATAATTATTGAATTTTGTCGAATGCTCTGTGTGTTTTGAGGTGATCTAGGATTCTTCTTTTTTATACTGTTTATTTGGTGAATTACATTGATTTCTGGGTATTAAATTATTCTTGCAACTGCTTGGTCATATGTATGTCTATTTATCACTGGATTCAATTTACTAATATTATTTTGTTCAGGATTTTAGTATCTGTAATCTTAAGACATAATGGCCTATAACATTCCTTTCTTACAAAAAACAGTTTTTGGTATCAGGGTTATGCTGGCCTTATAAAACTAGTTTGGAATTATTTCTTCTTTCTCCTCTAAAAGTATATTAATTCTTCCTTGAATGTTCAGAAAAAAAATAACCAACAAAGCCATCTGGGTTGGGCTTGTAGGGATTTGTGGGGGAGAAGGGAGGTTTTTAATTATAGATTCAATTCCTTTAATCAATGTAGGACAACTTATTTTTCCTATTTCTTTTGTGTCAGTTTAAGTAATTTATGTTTCTCAATGAATTTGTCAATTTCAACTATATTATTAAATTTTTGGCATAAAGTTACATAGGTATATTACCCTCTTAAATTTTTTAAATATTTAGGATCTATAGTTATGTCACCTTTTTTATTCCTGACATTGCTAACTTATGTATTTTGCTTCTTAATCCCACGTTAGGGGTTTATCAATTTCACTGATAACATCAAAGAATACATTTTTAGTTTCTGTTTCATTAATTTCTTCTCTTGTCCTTTTTTTTTTTTGCTTCATTTGTTTTTCTTTGTCTACTTTCTTAGAACAGAAGCTCAGATCATTAATTGTCAACTTTTTCCTTTTTTTTTTTTTTAAAGATTTTATTTATTTATTTATTTGACAGAGATCACTAGTAGGCAGAGAAGCAGGCAGAGAGAGAGGAAGGGAAACAGGCTCCCTGCTGAGCAGAGAGCCTGGGCTCAATCCCAGGACCCTGAGATCATGACCTGAGCCGAAGGCAGAGGCTTTAACCCACTGAGCCACCCAGGTGCCAACTTTTTCCTTTTAAAGTTAAAATTTTCCCTTCAGGCATGCTTTGGCTGTGTTCCACAAATTTTGATGTGTCATACTGTTATTTCTTTGATTTATTATTTTTATATTTTGACTAGGTGATGCAAGCACATGAAAACACACGTATAAATGCATACACAGTGAAAAATAATATTCCATCTGTATTGCTTAGAATCTGGCAAGAAACAAAAATTTCTCCAACTTAGATTGTTCATATGAAGATATTTTAATAAGAAATTATTATGGAAGTGTCACTAGGACAGAGGGCTCAAACAAGGAATGCTAAATCACTGCTGACTCATCATCAATAGGATGTCATTATCACCTCTAGACCTGACGGAGTAATGTGAGAAAATAGTTCATAGAAGGTGGTAATAGTTAGAACCATGGGGATAGGGCCTTCTTAGGGGTGTGCAGTTATGTAGGGGTGACGAGACTCCAGAACCACTTCATCAAGCAGGAAGCGAGTGGAATGACAAATATCCTGGCTACTCTCCTTTTGGGCATCTTCTGCTGCTGCTTCTTTGTAGCTGAATCCAAGCCAGTCTTTAGGAGGTAATCCCCAGGACAGAGAATAGGTCAAAGAAGGGGTGGGGAATGAGGGGGTGAGGAAACAATCAAAGAATAACAAGCACAAGAGGATGTTCTTAGGGTGGAACATGAGGGTGACCCTATGACCTGATTCCATCCTGACTTAGCTAGGTTTGGTGCATGATGGGTGATTGTAAGGAAAGGCACTCTGGAAATTGGGAAGACCAGGACTCCATTGCAAAAAAAGTAGGATTTGGAGGATCACAGAAGATATTGCCAAGATAGTACATTGTACACTGTTAAACTCTATCCCCAGTGTGGAATGTATGTCATGGCGGTACACAAAACAGCGCTAGGACTTGGTATTATAGAATGTTGAATCACATGCTGAGAAATGTATTCCCTTTGAAATTACTCTTCAATCCTGGTTAAATCAGGAAGAAAGTTTTTCCACTTGAAAGTTTTGACAACTCTTTAATAAGAACAGGCACAGGGGTGCCTGGGTGGCTCAGTCAGTTAAATATCTGCCTTTGGCTCAGGTCATGATCTCAGGGTCCTGGGATCGAGCCCCACATCAGGCTCCTTGTTCAGTGGGGAGCCTGCTTCTCCTTCTTCCTGCTGCTCCCCCTGCTTGTTTTCTCTAATAAATAAATAAAATCTTAAAAAAATAAATAAAACACATGAGAAAGCAGGCCCAGGTTCAGAGATTTTTGTCAAGCACTAGGATCAAGATAGAAGTTAATAAAATTGTCTGGTTTTCATGGCAGTTATTTTGAAGTTACTTTCAGTTTATGGTAAATAATACTGATTTTCCATTTATGGTAATGATAAAAGGTTTCTTCAGAAAAAAAATATATTTAGGTAAAAACCAATCTGTTTAAAAAAAATGAGTAAACCATAACACAGGGGGTAATCAGCTGTGGCAAACATACAGAAAGGATACTTGAACTAAGTTGGGATGAGATTGCTCTAAATGTATATATATTGCCAAAACTGAGACAGCACATAGTGAAGGGTAGGGTCTCCAAGGGGGAAAAAGAAGCACAAACTTCTATGGGGGCAGAGTGCTACCTCCTGCATGGAGGGTTTTCTTAAGACATGCTCCCCACTTCTCTGCCCGTACAAAATTGTTATCAACTTTATTAATACACAATTCACACACTATGAAACCCACCGATTTAACATGTAAAATTCAGTAGTTTTTAATATTTTCAGAGTTGTGCAACAATCACTACAATCTAATTTTAGGACATTTCCATCATTCCAAAAAGGAGCACTATACCCAGTAGTAGTCACTCCCCACTATCCCTCTTCCCAGTTCTTGGCAACCATTAATCTATTTTCTGCCTATGGATTTGCCTGTTTTGAGTATTTCATATAAATGGGATCACACAATCGGTAACCTTTTGTGACTGGCTTTCAGTTAGCATAATGTTTTCAAGGTTTATCCATATTGTGGCATGTTATCAATGTTTTTGTTACTAAATAATATTCCTGCAATGGACTGAATATTTATGCCCCTCCCCCAAATTCATATGTTGAAACCCTAATCCTCAATATGATGGTATTAAAAGATGGAGCCTTTGGGAGGTAATTAGGTCATGAGGATAAAGTCCTCATAATTGGAATTAGTGCCCTCAGAAAAGAACCTCAGAGAACTTCCTTGCCCCTTCTGCCATGTGAGGACAGTGAGAAGTTAGCTGTCTATGAATCATGAAGTGAGCTCTCCCCAGATACTCAAATCCACCAATGCCTTGATCTTGGACTTCTTAGCCTCCAAAACTGTGGGAAACAAATGTTCACTGTTTAAACCACCAATTCTATGGTATTTTGTGACAGTCACCTGAATGAACTAAGACAATTCCCTTGTGTGAATATTCCACATTTTCTAACCATTCATCGGTTGATGGACATTTGTGTTGTTCCCACTTTTTGGCTATTATGAATAATGCAGCTATGAGCATTTGTATAGGCTTATTTGTGGACATATGCTTTCATTTCTCTTGAGTATATACCTAGCTGTAGAATTGCTGGGTTGTGTGGTAAACCTGAAGTTTAAAATTTTGAGGAACTGTCAGACTGTTTTACAAAGTGGCTACATCATTTTACATTAGAGTTACAACTTCTTCACATTCTTGCCAACACTTGATATTCTTTTTTTAATTATTATATAGCCATCCTACTGGGATGAAGAAGTGTCTCACTGTGGTTTTTATTTGTGTTTCCCTAATAATTACTGGTGTTGAGCATCTTTTAATTTTATTATTGAGCTGTAAGAGTTCTTTATATATTCTGGGTACAAGGCTTTCCCATTCCTCCCCCTCCAAAGGATAGCCCTTGCCAGCTAACTTAGCAGTTACAAGAGACAGCAAGAAGCAGTTGTAAATGCTAATCCACTAAAAAGAGTTACCTTGCCTTGTAGGAGGCAGCCTACCAAGTGGGGTAGCCTGGGCAAGTGTGTTCTCAAGAAGCATTCTGGGGTCTATGCAAGTGCTTGGAAAGGAACTTGATGTAAGCCTCAGATATCCACACCAACAAGACTTCAAGAGATGACATTGACCAGGAAGATTTTGAGTCCAGAGGTTTTTAATTGCCAATTGCTGCTGTAAATATTCTGCATACCTTTGCTGTTCAAAGTGTGGACCTTGGACCAACAGCATTTACATCTCCTAGGAGCTTGTTAAAATTACAGACTCTCATGCCGCACCCCAGACCTACTGAATCAGAATCATTTTAATAAGAATTACAGTGATCTGTACGGTACTTTATAGTTTGGGAATTGCTGCTATAGGACACTTAAAATAGATTTTAAAACTGCATTGCAGAAAGCCTGCCTGGGTACCTGTGCCAGATGGAGCTGGCTGGTACCTGAGACTGGATTGGGGAAAAACAATTACACAGGCAGATTTTTCTCCAGTATCCCTACACCACCCCCCTCAATTCCAATTCTTTCCTTTTATATTTGGGGTCCTCCTTTTTCTTCTTTACTTTTTTAGAATAACCAGTTCTTTCTCTTTATTTTACCTCTCTCCTAGCACAACAAGCTCTGTGCAACACTCCAAATGCCATCACACTACAGAGAACAGAATTAAAGGTGTCTACAATTTATAATTTCCCTCCAATTAAGAAATGAGAAGAACTAAGCCTTTTGGAGAAAACTCGATAGACTAGGATGCCCAGGGATTTTTCCAGATCCTGAAATGATACCAGAGATCATCTTTATTACTTATATCCTATATTTTACATTTTACTAAAAAGAATTGAAGAACTGAAATAAGGGTAACAAAATATGAAAAAGCCCCCAATGAGTAGGATTTATGCACCAAATCTATACCATACTGAAGAGTGTCTTGCTAGAAATAGGTTGTAAATTTGGTTCTGAGCTTCCTAGCAGCCAATGAGAAGGGTAAAATACTATGACACACATGTTCAGTACGTAAAAGATAAAAAGCAATCAGCTATTTTAGTTGCCTGGCCATTCTTGGTGCTGATGTGTAAGAGAATTTTCTTTTTCAGTCCTGAAATTTCTAGGTAAGAGCGGACACATCCAAACACATGGACCCTCAGTGAGTTGATGTCCTCTTAGGAAAAGGACTCTAATGTGAGCACCTTGGACCAGCACAAGAGTAAACCAAAGAGAATAACTCTGGCAGGGCTTAGGACTGGGGGCCACTCTGACATACCAACAAGCAGTCAACTGAGGCAGAAAGGTTTATGTCATCAATAAATTGTACCTTGTAGGTGGTCACCTGGATGGGGATACTCTAGTGAACTACTTTTTTTTTCTTTCTCTTTTCTCCTTCCTCAAATATGATCCTACTGTAGAAAATCTTAAGGAGCCTTATCTTTAGTCCAGACAACTGGGTCAAAAGATTTATTCTCTTTTACCTAACAGGGAAAACTGCCTTTGCTTTCTTAGCTTAAATCCTCTGAGAACATTGGGAATGACAGGGACCTTGGAAACGATCTAGGCTACTCTCCAAATATCAACAAGCCAGAGAGCCATGGAAATTGGCAGCTTCCAAGGGACAGTCATTGCACATTTTGCCAATGGAACAGTGCTGATGCGACTCATGATACTAGCAGTTGGCTGCCAGGTGGTTATGATAAAAGGGAGCAAGCTAGTTGAAAGCATGTGGGAGGTGGAAGAGAGGGCACAATGTGACTCATAGGCAAGAGGAGTTCGTTGGTATAATGGAAAGAGTGCTAGGCTAGCATCCGCTGTGTGACCTTGGGCATGTCCTTAACCTCCCTGGATTTTTCTCACCTATAATAAATAATCAAAGTAATTAACACCTACAGGGTCCTTAGTACTTTACGTGAACCATTCATGTTGAATTTCCACAATAATGCATAAGCTAGATCCTATTATTTCCTCTCTTTTCCAAATGGGGAAACTGAGGTACACAGACCCAAGGGTCACTCAGGTGAACCCAGGCCAGCTGAATCCAGAGTCTGAGCTGTATCATCTGGGGTGTCAGATTAGATGAATGCTAAAGGCTCTTTCTACCTCTGCAATTAACTTCCTTTCTCACTGAGATAGTAATAGCTTTGTGAAGATTATGAAGTAACACAGATGAAGTGCTTAGCACAGTGCCTGGATCATAAGCGCTCAGTAGCTGTCAGCTGTTATTATTGTTCATAATCTCACTTTTACTGTTGCCATTTTATGGGACACATCACTTCTGTCACCTCCTCAACAGCTGCCTCAGGGCACAGTTAGCCCAACTGAACCGATTAATAAATTCGAACAGTGGATCAATTCAGCCATGAAATCAAGCAAGCCTGAACTGATGCCAAAATGAGTTGCCTAGTTAAATGGTCTGAAGCCGTGCTCCCCAATAGAACTCTCTGTGGCGGTGGAAACGCTCTTCATCTGGGCTAGTATGTTGCACACTAGCAACGTGTGCCTACAGAGCACTGGAAATATGGTTAGTGTGAGTGAATTTCACTCACACTAGCGTGAGTAAATTTCTCACTAGTGTGTAATTACTAGTGAGTCATTACTCACTAGTGTGAGTAAATTTCATTTAATTTCACTTTGAATTTTTATCTTACTAGCTGCATGTGGCTAGCGGCTACCATATTGGACAGCTCAGGCTAATGCCAGTCTGGCAGCCAAGGACCCTTGGTGAGAGGACACTACACATCAGGCACAAGAAAGAAAGCTGGGAGTCCCTCTGACCACAGCTGTTTTGTTACAGGTGCCTTAAAGAATGGTGGGTATTTGGATGTTCCTGATTCGGAGTACTTCCTCCACACAGTCTGTAAAGTTGTGTATTCTAGGGGTGGGAGGCAGGAGGATGAGAAGAAGGCAACTGCACTTTCATCGCCAGGATGTCCTGAAAGGATTCTGGATAGAATCAGATTCCTTATTGTTGTTAAAAATTATTTTTAGGGGGTGGATGTTTTATACCTGTGCTATGTGACAGCACCAAGACATGCCATTTTTCAAATGCTTGGTTTCACTACATGAAGAAACTCAGAAGTGATTTAAGGTCATGGCTTCAATATTTAATTAGGGAAAGATGATCAAAAAATTGAAGACTTGGAAGGGGGCTGTCTTGTAAGCATGTGCATTACAAACTGGCATTTTAGGGAAGCCATGCATGCATCCCCAGGACACAAGTGCCTCGCTTTTCAGGCTCACTGGCTTTGGATCAAGAGAGGAGGAGCAGTCAGGCAGATGGTGACAGCACCTCCCTCAGCTCTTACCCTGGTCCTTCAGGATCTTGCCTTTTTTTTTTTTTAGTGGAAGAATTTTTGATGATATGAAGAGATCAATAAGCTTATTTTGATCTAAGTATGCAAGCATGAGACTAGTGCCCTGGTACAAATTTCTAGGCCTTGTATTATGTTCTTGTTCTAAAAATCTTTCAGCAATGAAGAATCCCTCTTCCACTTACTCCCCCCTACCACCAGGATTGGTTGGGTGACTAATTCAATGGCTGCCAAAATTTGCAGACAACGAAATTGAAATCTAATGAGGCTTGCTTGTGTTAAACCAATTTTTAAATGATAGTAATTAAGAGAGTTTTCATATAGGAAAGGCTTTGTTTAGATGGCAACATTAAAAGCTAAGACCAGAAGAAACACAAGGGTCTTATGCACAAAGGATTCTCTTTATGTTGTTTTGTAATCACGCTGGTCAGTGTTTGAGTGGTGAATGCTAACACAGTGGCCCGCCCTGGCGTGTGCCCCACTTCACCACTGTGCTGGTGAGTCTACCTCGGAGAATGTCTTGTACCAGGGCTGCAGCCTCTCAGGCTGTCTGCAAACAGACACCAGGCCATCTGCCCTCTTGCCTTCCACCCAAACACAGCTGCTGGGCTCCATCCCAGCTCCAGCCATCTGGAGGAGGAATAAAGGCCCCTCTCCTCACCCTCCCCCAGCTGCCAAGAGGAGACTGGGGAATCTTGGCACTCTCTTAGCCCCAGTGAGGCAAGGAGAATGGAAGAAGCTGCCAGATCTTCTTCCAGTCGCAGGCAGCTCCTTCTCTCTGGTTGTTGGGGTCAATGAAACCCTTTATTCATTCCCCAAACATATGTTGATCTCTTGCACATGTCCAGCCCTGGACCGGACCAGTGTCTGAGGACTTGATGGGGGAAGACACAGCTCCTGGGCTGTAGAAGCTCACACTCAGGTGAGGGTTATGGACATGTGCACAGTTAAGTTCATTGTGGGCAGAAGTGAAGAGTGATAGGGGCCCAGCAGAGGGGTGTTTGACCCAGTGTGAAAGGATCAGAGAAGTCTTCCCACAGAAGGTGACACTGGGCCTGACATCTCAAAGTGAGTCTGCAGTAGGTGCTAGCAAATCAGAATGTCGAAAGGCTGGCCCAGGTGGAAAGAGTATGGAGCCCTGCCTGGTGGGGTAAGGAGAATGAAGGGAGTGGGGTTCATGAAGGGAGGGGCTGGAAGGGACAGCCGGACTCTGGTGGGCCTCAATGCCCACCAGAGAATGCAAGGTAGGCAGTGGAGGGCTGAGTGACAGTCAATGTGGGAAGATGTTCAGGTGGTGGGAAAGAGGACAGCTCTAAGGCATCAAGACTAATTAAGAGCAGTCTCCATATATCCAGAAGAGAAATACTTGGGGCTAAATGAAGTAACGGTGGAAAGGAAATTGGAGGGAGAAATCTTTACTAACCCTTCAAACTGGTTCCCAAATAATTTTGAAGTTCACAGGAAGCTCTGCAACGGAAGAACTCGAAACTACTCTGCAATGTGCCTGGACCTCTTCAAGGACAGGAAAGAACTTAACTGCACAGGGCTCGCTAGTGCCTAATGACCCCAAGAGCCACCTGGCAACCACGGATGGTACAAAATGGCATGCCAGGCTACTCTCAGAAAGGCTACTGACCACGAGATACCTGAAGAAATGGCTCAAATCCCAACTATAGCATTCACCTATGATCCTCGTTCCAGTTCAGTCCTCAAAGCCACCACCAGGGTAGACCAGACCCAAGACCAGCTGACGGCTAGCTGCAGTCAGCTCTCGGGGGCTTTTGGCCTGATTGGGAGAACTTTCAGGGCAATGTAGGGCAGCTCAAGGAAGAGAGGCAGGTCAGCCACCACCTCTTTCCCCCTTGGCCTCTCTAGAAGGCCAGATGTTGCCCACCAGGCCCTGCAGGTCAGAGGCCAATGGACCGTTTGCTTTCTTCTCCCTAATTAAAGGGAAAGGAAGTAAAGGTGCTTTCTGTTCCAATGCCCTTCCTTCCTGGCCTCCTGAAAGTGTGCGGAGTCCATCATTTCAAAAGCACTCATGAAAAAATCAGGAGCCAAAAAGCAGGGCTTGAGACTGGCTCCTCTTTGAAAGGCCAGGATGAAAAGCTACTGACAATCTGAATTAAAGATAGAAAAGGAAGCAACAGATACCACAGCCCCATCCCTGAGACCCAAGCAATAGTGTCCATGTGGGCCAGAGAACCCGAGGCCCAGCTCAGTGCTTAAAACCTCAGTTTCTAATCATAAAAAAAAAAAATACTTACAAAGCACTTTATTATTTGCAGATTTTGCCATTTTTGAAAATGTGAAGCATGGAAAACTGCAGTAGGTCATAAATCTAGCAGGTAGATTAAAACATCCTGTAAGTCTTGGAAAACGTGTATACCATTATTTTTCTTTCTCAGTGATGAATCTTAATTTCTATTCTGAGGAATTCTTCTTTACTTTTAACACATAAAATTTAAAAATTACAACAGCTAAAAATAACCCTGGGTGGATCTTCTATCCTTTTCTCTAGTTTCTCAGGCCCTTGTATCCTTGCTGCTTTCCTTTAAGAAGGGTTTGGTAGGCTTTTAAAAATGTATATTTCCTATTGCTTTAATTTTTGCATTGTAGAGCATCTTTTGTTATTAATGTTACCCTAAATGAGATATTATAAGAACAGTAGATAAGCTTGCTAATTCAGCTGATTCATAATTTCTTACATTAAAAAAAACAACAACCAGCAAGTCAGCAGCTTTACAAGACATGATAGATTAATGCCATACCTTTCAAAACAGATTGCTGAAGAGCCCAAGGATTACCACTTAGTGTCTTTGTTGGGAAAGTTTTTCCCCCCCTCCTGGTGTCTTTTCCATATTTTAAGAAAGTAAAAGATTTCAAGCATCAATCTGATTTCTAAAATTCACATTGTGAATCCTCAGCATGTTGATTCCCAGAGCACTGAGCTTTGTAATTCTCTTCACTTCCCTGGGCCTTAGGGTTTGCCCTCTTGGCTCCTGTGTGGAGTGCCTGAATGCCTGCACTCTGAAACCTGCCTTCCCCCTTGCTGCGGGCTCTGTTATTACGGTCTTTGAATCACATGCTTTCAGCCAGAGAAGCCTCGACACAGTTTGCCCTCCAAGATCCTGCATACTTTTGTTGGACCAGAAGGGCAAGTCACATGACTTCCTTCGCTTGTCTGGAAATTGCTCAGTCAAAAGATTTCTCAGCAATTCTTTCACTTCATTTATTCCAGATCCTTCAAATCCTACTTTGTTCTCATGCTCAGAATTTCAGCAGATGGTCTTCTAAAGGGAAAAACATGTTGTGGTGTTCAATTCCCCTCTCTTGTATCCCTCACCTCTCCTTAAAGACTTTTTTACAAGCCACCCTCTTCTAAGCATATACACACACACACACACACACATATATTTTTTTTCCTTTTTTTAAAATTAATTAATTAATTTGACAGACAGAGATCACAAGTAGACAGAGAGGCAGGCAGAGAGAGAGGAGGAAGCAGGCTCCCCGTCGAGCAGAGAGCCCTATGTGGGGCTCGATCCCAGGACCCTGAGACCATGACCTGAGCCAAAGGCAGAGGCCTAACCCACTGAGCCACCCAGGTGCCCCTATATTTTTCTTTTGAAGTAGTGATCCACATAACCACATTTCTTATTTTTTTCTCACTTCCAAGACAAAATCTGCAGGCAACATCATTTTGCACCTTCAGACAAATGCTGAGGTTTTCATTATAATAGTCTTGTTTTCCGTTTTTTAAAAAAAAATGCCACAAAAGATGTTTTAGCAATTCCAAAATCAAGTTTTCTAGGAACAAAATAGAGAAGCGCACAGTCCTATCTTAGGGGAAGGGGACTCCTTCAAGAGGATGCGCTGGAGCGTCCACGTGCTTCGGATGAGAAACTGACTGGAAGTGGCGGCCCAAGGCCACGCCGTAAGTCGTGGCAGAGTCAGGACCAGCGCAGAGCGGACAGCTGCCTTCCAGACCAGAGTCATCACCCAGTCAGTGTCTTCAACTGTAAAGTGCAAAGGATGACACAACTGTGACGTGATGTAGCCGGCCTGCAAGAGGATGTTGAAAGGTAAATGAGTTAATATGTGTAGGCGCTTAGCTCTGGTGCAGAGTTTGTGTTCCATAAATGTTAGATTGACATTGTAGGGAAAGGATGCCCTATATTCTCATCGTGTAGATTTTGTCAAAATGATCTCATTTCTGTATTCTATGGAGTTTCTATTAGAAATGTGGAGGCTAGGATTTGGCCCAAAATGATGATGCTGATAAGTAAATTCACCAATGTAAAATACAATACTAATAATTTAACAGTAAAATAAAATATCTCAGTATTTAAATGTTTTATAAGGGGAATGGCATTACTAAGAGCGTAGGGCAATTCTTCATAATCTGTTCTCTTTTTACTACATGTATCAACTTTAAGGGTTTTTTTTTTTTAAGATTTTATTTATTTATTTATTTGACAGACAGAGACCACAAGTAGGCAGAGAGGCAGGCAGAGAGGAGGAAGCAAGCTCCCTGCTGAGCAGAGAGCCTGATGCGGGGCTCGATCCCAGGACCCTGGGATCATGACCTGAGCTGAAGGCAGAGGCTTTAACCCACTGAGCCACCCAGGCGCCCCAACATCAACATCTTCTACTTTCATTCCTCAGTACTTCTTTTCCTTTCTTCTCTTCCATTTTTATTATTATTCACTGAGAAACAAACCTAGGGCCTTCTAGACTTACAAAATGTATCCAGAAGTAACAGTCTGTCCTTTATATAATCTAATAAGGCTACCTGTTCATCAAACAGGCAACTCTGTTTTTAGTTATATTATTTGTGCCCTTATCGCTCTGACATTTTCATTCTTAAGAGGGAGTAGACAGGGGATGGTGGTGAAGAATCTTCAAAGACAAATGGCTTAAAATAAAAAGGCGTTAAAATGTCACTGTGTCAATACACTTACAACGTAATGTTCATGGGATATAAATAGAAAGAGGAGAGAGATAAAAATAACTAAGTTATTTGCCAAATGGTTGAAAATGTGGTATACATTTAGAGTTCCCTTTCAAATGTCAAATTTGTAAGAATATTTTTAAATATATGGCTATTTTATATACTCATAATAATTTACATAGATCCTTAAGAACAGATTAATTTGGGGGTAAGTCTGGACCTGACTGAAATCTGCACTGTGTACCTTGTGTGTTTATTTTTCTGTAGGTCACTTCTTCTGAATAAAACAAAACAAAAAGTCCACATACATTCACTGATGCACACACACACACACACACACACACACACACACAGGTAGTTCCAACATTACATCTTAGCAGGAACCAGTCTTTATTTTAGACAATTTTTATGTTTGGTCTTTTTCAAGACTGGTTCTCTTGGCCACCCTCGGAAGAAGGTTAAGTATGCAGTGTATTCAGCAGTGCCTTTGGGATGAACATTTGTGAAAAGGTGAAAAGAAAGCAAAGGAAGAATGAGACCCACCTACTGACTGCCCCACAGGCTCAGCCAACACTATGGAGATCTCTGGAGCTAAAATGGCCCTTTCAGGTGTCCCACGTGAAGTTAAAGGCTGGGCTTTTCTACTGCCTTCTCAATCAGTCACTGGATATGGGCTGCCCCAGGAAAGGCCTGTTCCCAGGAGAGACTACTCTCTGCAACTGGGGCAAATCCCAAAAAGGCTGACAGCTAAAAGCTGTTGGCCAGCTCAGCGGCCTCCCAGCAGCACTGGCAACCAGTCCTTCAAGAGACATCTGGGCGACCCATTAAGTGAGACCACCCTGGATCTGGTCGTGGTCTCACCATGGTTCTGTGCACTTGGGCAGATCACTTGGGGTTTCAATTTTATTTCCTAGAAAAGGGCTGACTGGATTAGATCATCTCTAGGATTTCTTGGAGCTCTAAAATTTTAAATTAAAAAAAAAAACAAACTGAATTTTCGTAACCTGACTTCTACCTTGCCTTCAGCCAATGTAGAAAATAGTTCTATGTAATATATACAATGAAAGGATATAAACATGCATACAAGTAGATGGAAACTTGCCTTGTTCCTTTTGTCACAACAGGAGTTTGGCAGGAAAGTACAAGCAAGGAGAAAAGTGGGAGGAATTAGATAAGAACTCCACTTCTTGGGCAGTGCTAAAGAGCTATCAAGGGGCCATACACTGTGTGTCTCTAGAATATAGAATTCAAAAGTAAGGTTATTTTCTGAAGCCTTTAGATCGCTCTACCCAACAGTGATAAGAGCATATTCTCTCTTTCTCTTTCTCAAATTATGGTGATTAGACCCAATTGTAGGAACATTAAGGGGAAAAAAGTACCCTTCTCATCTCTTCCTTTATCAGCCAGCCCACAGGATCTTCCACCTCCTCCCCAGCTAGATTTTTCAAGACTCGTGTGGGCATCTGCAGCATGGAAACCAGATGGCAGTTTTCTTGAATCTGCCTGTTCTACTTTAGCAGTCTCTCTGCAAAAAGCTCCCCAAATGAGTATGCTGCAGGTAGGGTCAGCATGAGAAAACTGGATTCAGGTTATCGGAGAACACGGGATCCCCCCTCAACACCAAGATGATGATGAGAAGATAGTCTAAAGACAAACTCAGTAAAATATGCAATGTGGGGAAACATGTCCAAGAAATAGTCTCTCTTCTTACTTGAGTTGTAGGAACGTTCCCCCATTTGTAGGAAGGAGCTGATTGGCAGGGGGAAGTTTGGATGTCTGGTGTGGAACTAAACATTTTCTAGACTTTGGGGCAGATCTTTGTCTCATGGTGAGAAAGTCTCAGGATGGATCAACTTGGTTGCTGGGTTTTGGCTGCTAAGAGAAAATGGACAGCATGGATGGTGGAGGAAAGGGGAAATGTTACAGGATTCTGAGGTGAAGAAAAATGGAGGGCTCTGTGGGTTCTCAAACACCAGTGGGCAGGTTGAGATCAAGCTGGCTGCTTCAGATTCACTTAAGAAACTTGTTAAAAATAGAGATTTCTGAAACCCACCCTAAAAAGTTTTGATATCATTACAAATTCTCCTGTTTGATTCTGATATACAGATAGGTTTAAGAACTATGGGGCTAGTTGGAATGTAAATACTTAAATCATTGGAATTCATCTATTATTCAAATATATGGTCATTAAGCATCTTCTATGAAAAATTTGCTTAGTTAGGTTCTATGGGGTTTATAAATATGTAGAAGACTTTGGCTGCCTCACCTGCCTTTGAAAATGAGCAGAGGACAAGAAAGTTATGCAGGTAAGTGACAGACAGGGATGTTCTCAGATACCAACTTACAGTCCTATGGGATGGAGAGAATAGAATGGAACTATGATGCCAGGGGGAAATAAGCAGATGTTTTAAACTGAGTAAGAAAAGAAGAAGGAGACAGCTTGGCAGATTTACCAGGAATGGTCCCTAGTTCAGATGCCCAAAGGTTGGAGAAGACAAATATTAATATAAACCTCATAAGCTTATAGAAAAAATTCAATGAAAGCATGTATATAGTGCTAAGCACAGTCTGCGGCAATCAGCAATAAATGGTAGATATTAATAACTGTAGGAGATTTAAGGAGCTATGGGCAAATACCTTGTTCAAAAATATCTTCCTCTCTGCCTGTCACGGTGCCTATAATTCCTTTACTGAGTTGTGAAGTCTTATTAGAAGCGACTTTTATTGAGGAAGCTATTTTGAAAGTCTTATACCTTAAGCTTTTAATAGTCTAGGAAGAAGGCAAAGAAAAACAGGGGACAGTGGCCACATGGGAGGACAGAAGTCAGGAGGGGGTTGAGGTGGTGTCGAAGCTAACTTTCGTACACATGACATCGTTGCTATAGATGCTGCTTTCCTGGGGGTGAGTCAGCGGTCTAAGGCAAGCTGTAAAGCTTGTGTGGTCATCAAGAGCCTGGGCCCGCTGCACCTAACAGCTCCTTTTTCCTCTCAGCAGCTGGCAGATGGGGAAAGAGCCTGAAGAGAAAGGTCCTATTTCTTAACTACTCAGGTCTTAAAACAACAACAACAACACACACACCCCTCTTTGGGCTCACATTATTTTGGCGAGAATCAGTCACTTCACCCATCTAGACAGTGGGTAGGTGGGGGAGGATGAGAAGTGTAGCCCCTGGCTGGGCAGAGGGCCTCAGGACTCTTAGAGTCCTGAGGGCTCCTGGGAATGTGACAGCACATTTCATGAAATGGAATCAGAAACAAAGAGAAACAGGCTCGGCCAGCAAGAGAAAAGCTAAAGTCCAGAAACAGACCAAAGTATAGGTGCCCCCCAAAAAAGGGAACATTTTCAGGGAGAAGAAAGGTATTAAGTTAGGTACCAAACTGAGAGAATGAAGGGAAAGCATTTGGGGAGTTTATAAGGAATTAAGAGGAGTGGCCTTGACTGAAAAGATGAGAAATCATGCTAGAAGAAAGTAGGGAGGCCCAGGGGAGGAAAGGAATCCCCAGATGGAAATTTGGACTCTAAAGACATGTGATACGCATGGTTAGTTGATCACCACAGATTCACGCTCCCCCTGGCCAGCCAGAGACCACATCTCCCAACCCTTACATGCAGGTGGGCTGTTGATTGCTTCTCACCAATGGAATGTGAGCAGAAGATTTTTACAAAAAGTCAAGGGAGCCAGTGGGCCACGAGAACACATTTATCTCCAGATAATCTCTTTCTCCATTTACCAGCTTCCAAGAAGATGAAGAGGAAGAAGAAACCACAAAGGAAAGAGGTCTGGGCCTCTGAATGATCACATGGAAGGCCATAAGACCTGCATTAGGTTGCAACAGGAATTAGAAAGAAACTTTATTGTTTTGGGTCTCTGAGAGTTCAGGGTTTGTGTGTTTCAGCAGCCAGCTTTACTTAATACATAAAAAATACATATGAAGGACGCCTGGGTGGCTCAGTTGGTTGGACGACTGCCTTCGGCTCAGGTCGTGATCCTGGAGTCCCGGGATCGGGTCCCTCATTGGGCTCCCAGCTCCACGGGGAGTCTGCTTCTCCCTCTGACCTTCTCCTCGCTCATGCTCTCTCTCACTGGCTCTCTCTCAAATAAATAAATAAAATCTTTAAAAAAAAATACATATGAAAGGTCAGAGGAGGCCTGTGGGGAGCAGAGGCGATCCAGGAATCAAGGTAATGACTCCTCTGAACTAGCCCCCTAAGATACAGCATCTTGGGCAACCACCAAGGCCAAGTAAAGGAAACTTCCCTCCCCCTCCCCACTTCTACACTAGGCTTCAGGCTCCAGACTTTGGGGGCATTGATTTCTCTTTCTTAAGGCCTCCATTTGTCATCTCTAAACCACTTTGATTCTGGATAAAAATGTTGTAGAATAGGAAGGACACTAGGTGTTTTTACCCTAGCTTTTTTGTGGGGAGAAGGGGCAGAGTAATGGAATCAGATGAACAGAAGAAAATCAGTTGTGAAGAAGAGGGCAGTGCTACCATAAGAGAACAAGAACATCGTAGTATCTCTGACCTCCAGGTGTGCTAAAGGAGGTGGTTTTTAATCTGGCTAATCTTCCATGGGCTTAAGGTGGGTAAAAACTGGGCTGTGAGCTCAGTTTGGGAGGAAGACTTGGTGAAGGGTTTGGTTGAGTTACTCTGCAGGGACATGTAAGGATGAGAGTTGAGGAAAGGAAGAAATGTAGAGAGAAGTGACAACAAAGTCCCAAGATGCAGAAGAGTTGGCAAGGTGAGAGCATTAGGGACGTGATGGGAAGAAAGATGACTCTGCCACATCCGTGAAACATGCGTGTTCAGTGTTAAACTATCTGATCACTTCCACGTAAGTCTTTGTTTCTTCCATTATCACTGAAGGCTTTCTACCTTCTGTGGGAGGTTTTCCAGGAGCACTCTAGGAAGGGCTAGAATTCTACAATCTGACAAACAGTGAAATAGGGACGTCATTGTGAAGGTTGGGCAAAGAGCTATGAACAGAAGTGATCTGGGTGGAGCCTGGAATCATAGTGACCATCCATGCCACAGTCATTGAGCACCCAATATGTGCTGGGCATTATTCTAGGACATGAGGACAACGGCTTGAGCCAAACAGAGAAGGTCTCTGGGAACTCACAGTCTAGTGGAATGGCAGACAATAAATAACTGAACAAATAACTAAATGAGAAAACAAATTGAGGGGATGTGATGTGAATGGAGGACCTACTTGAGAATGGGTGATGGTCCTGCAGAGGCCATATGGAAACTGAGACTTCCATAAGGAATTTGCAAACACCTTGGGGGATGGAAGTCTAGTCTCCCAGGAGCAGAACCACCCCAGTACATGTAGCTACTCGTTTCTACTGCTAATTCTTTCCCTCCTTGCCACACTGATGTAATGTTCTTTTTCTTTTTCTTTCTTTTTTTTTTTTTAAGAAAGAGAGACAGAGAAAAAAAAAAAAAGAGACAGAGACAAAGATCACAAGTAGTCAGAGAGACAAGCAGAGAGAGAGGGGGAAGCAGGCTCCCTGCTGAGCAGAGAGCCCGATGTGGGGCTTGATCCCAGGACCCCAAGATCATGACCCGAGCCGAAAGCAGAGGCTTAACCCACTGAGCCACTCAGGCGCCCCTGATGTTCTTTTTCAATGGACAATAAACTTGCGCTGAACCCTTCTTTGTCTGCTATGGAGAGAGACTTGCTATTCAAAAAAATGAAATCAAGGTTGCCGCTGAAGAATGTCCCAAAGGAAAAAGCAGTGATCCATGGTATTTGAAATGATTGGATCTCACCCTGGTCTAGAGGCAGAAGAATAAAGACGCCTGGAAGACCGCTTAAGCTCCTTAGCTGTCCTGAGGGAAGATGCACTCCACCCTCCCCAAGAGTAAAGACGTCTATGTTGGCGGAAGCTGACATCCTGGTAAAGCCTGAGGTGCCAGGGCCCCCCTAGCTCTGGGTTCGGAGAAACTGCTGAACCCAAGCCAGCTGCAGCCCGCCCACGCCAGCCGAGAGGGAATGAAAAGAAGGAGCTCCATCTAGTGTTGTCACAGAACAAGACCCAATGCACCCTGAACGTCATTTATCAGGTGAACAAACACACCTTGTCTGGTGTCAAGAAAGATTATCTAAAAAGCTGGAAGTGCTGGGGGAGTTTAGCACAAAGTAGAAGTGGGGTTCACCTTTGTCTGGGAAGGCAGACTCAGTGGTCTTAAGCTCTTGCTCATCCATGACAATGCATAACATAGCTCCTCCTGGAATGGCAGACCCCAGCCCCACGCACAGGTTCATTTGTTGTTATAAAATCAGGGCCTGGGCCCTTGACAACATCCAGAGGACCCTGGGGAGACATATACACTGGGTCCTGCACATTGGTGACTTTTTTTGAGCTTTTGTACATGTTTTTGCACTTGATGGGTCATGGGGTTCACATAGCTTCAGCCTTACTGAATAATGGCAGACTTTTCCTAAGAGGGATATAATGATTTATGCTCTCACTGACACTCTATAAGGGTTCCTTTTAGTCCTTGTTGTCTCCAAAACTTGGTTTTGTCAGCCATTTTCATTTTTGTCATCCTGATGGCTGGTCCTGATACTTTGTGGTGTTTTAATTTGCATTTTCCTAGTTAGTAGTCAAGTCAAGCTTTTTCCATTAGTTTCTTGGCTATTTAGATTTCCTCCTTTATGAATTACCTATTGGCCATTGTCCCATGATCTTTTTCTTAATTCTTTTTTTTTTTAAAAGATTTTATTTATTTATTTGAGAGGCAGTGAGAGAGCATGAGCGAGGAGAAGCAGACTCCCCGTGGAGCCGGGAGCCTGATGCGGGACTCGATCCCGGGTCTCCGGGATCATGACCTGAGCTGAAGGCAGTCGTCCAACCAACTGAGCCACCCAGGCATCCCGTCTTTTTCTTAATTCTTAAGTGCTTGTTCATTACATATGCCATTTAAGAGGTCTTTATCAGCACATGTCTCATGCCTTCTTTCTTCATTTTCTTTTCCTGGCATCCCTGGATGAACACTCAAATGGAATTCAATGTATAAATCCTTTCTTTTTTAAATATGAATCCTTTCTTCAATAGCTTGTGTTTTCTGTGTCCTATTTTAAAATCATTTCCCTATCTTGAGGACAAGAAGACATTGTCCTATATTATCTTTCAAAACTTTATTAAAGTTTTGCTTCCTATATTGAAGTCTGCACTCTCCTGAAACTGAAATTTTGTTGGTAGGAGGTAGCACTCATGTTGTTTTATTTTCTTCCATGTGGATTTCCGATTCTAGATCTGTTTATTGGAAAGAACTTCCTCTTCCCACTGTTCTGCAGCACCACTCTGATCTTAAATCAGGTGTCAGTTTCTGTCTGTTTTGAAATGTTCTATTCTGTTCCACCGTCCCAGTTGCTGGAAGTTTATAATATGTCTTTATATCCTAGAGAGCTAGTCCTCTCACCTTGTTCTTCACGTGTCTTGGCCATTTTTTTAAAAGATTTTATTTATTTATTTAACAGAGAGAGAGAGAGCACAAGCAGGGGGAACAGCAGGCAAAGCAGGCAGAGGGAGAAGCAGGCTCCCCGCTGAGTGAGGAGCCCAATGTGGGACTCGATCCTGGGACCCTAGGATCATGAGCTGAGCCAAAGGCAGCCACTTAACTGACTGAGCCATCCAGGCATCCCATGTCTTGGCCATTCTTAAACCTTCATACCTTCTGAATGAAATTTATAATCCCAGGGTTGCATTAAATCAGTAGGCTATTGGAAGAGACTTGACATCTTTATAATATCAAGTATGCAGTCAATAAACATGGCTATTTATGTAGGTCTTATTTAGTTGTTCTCAATAATACTTTGTAATTTTCCATATAGACATCTTGGACTTCTTTTATTGGACTTATTTCTAGGTATTCGATTTTTTAGGCTTTTGTAATTTTTAAAATAGACTTTGTTAGAGCAGTTTTTAGCTTCACAGCAAAATTGAGCAGTAAACAGGGTTCTCATATATGCTCTACCCCCGCATGGGCATATCTTCCCCATTATTAAGATGACGTACTAAAACGTCACATTTGTTACAACCAATGAACACACGACAAATCATTACAATGCAAAGTCCATAATGTACATTAATGTTCACTTTTGCTGTTGTAAGTTGCATGGATTTTGACAAATGTATAATGACATGTATCTGTATCCAGCGCTATAGTATAAAAACACAGAGTAGCTTCAGGGCCCTAAAAATACTTGTGCTCCACCTGTTCATCCCTCTCTCCAGCCTAACCCCCAACATCCACTGGTGCTTTTACTATAGCCATAGTTTTTCTTTTTCCAGAATGCCAGATAGCCAGAATCATACAACCTTTTCAGATGGGCTTCCTTCCCTTAGTAATATACATTTAAAGCTCCTCTATTTATCTTTCCATGGCTTGGCTGAAGGACATTTTGGTTTCTTCTAAGTTTTGACAATTTTGAATAAAGCTGCTATAAACATCCCTGTGCAGGTTTTTGGGTAGACATAAGTTTTCAGTTCCTTTGGGTAAATAACAAGGAGTGTGATTGCTAGATTCTATAATAAGAGTATGTTTCGTTTTGTAAGAAACTGCCAAATTGTTTTCCAAAGTGGCTGTGCCATTTTGCATTTCCACCAGCAATGAATCAGGGTTCCTGATGCTCCACATCCTTGATGGCATTCGGTGCTGTCAGTGTTCCAGGTTTCAGCCATTCAAATAGGTGTCTGGTGGCATTTCATTCTTTTTCTAATTTGCAATTCCCTAATGACATATGATGTTGAGCATCTTTTCATATACTTTTTTCCATCTGTATCTCTTTTTTGGTGAGGTATCATCTCAGGTCTTTTACCCATTTTTAAAATGACTATTCATTTTCTTATTGTTGAGTTTTTGTTTTTTTTTTTATGTCATGGAGTGGGGAAAGAGAAGTTGCAGAAAAAGCCCCATTTTTATTTCTTTTTAATTTTTTTATTTGTCAGAGAGAGAGGGAGAGAGAGCAAGCGAGCGAGCACAAGCAGACAGAGTGGCAGGCAGAGACAGAGGGAGAAGCAGGCTCCCTGCCGAGCAAGGAGCCTGATGTGGGACTCGATCCCAGGACACTGGGATCATGACCCGAGCCGAAGGCAGCCGCTTAACCAACTGAGCCACAGAGGCGTCCCTCTTATTGTTGAGTTTTAAGAGTTCTTGGTACATTTTAGATAACAGCCCTTTATCAGATATGTCTTTTGTAGCCCTTTGTCAAATATTTTTTATCCCCATCTATGACTTGTCTTCTCAGTTTTTTTTGACAGGATCTTTGACAGGGCAATAATTTTTAATTTTAATTAAACCTAAGTCATTTATAAATCATGACTTTAGTATTATATCTAAAAAATCATTATCAAACCTAAGGTCATGCAGATTTCTCCCACGTTATCTTCTAGAAGTTTTATTGTTTTACATTTTACATTCATGTCCGTAATCCATTATAAAAAAAAGTCCATTATAAAAAGAGTTATTTAAAAAAAAATTTTTTTTTTAAAGATTTTATTTATTGGGCGCCTGGGTGGCTCAGTGGGTGAAGCCTTTGTCTTTGGCTCGGGTCATGATCTCAGGGTCCTGGGATTGAGTCCGGTGTCGGGCTCTCTGCTCAGCAGGGAGCCTGCTTCCCCCCTCTCTCTCTGCCTGCCTCTCTGCCTACTTGTGATCTCTGTCTGTCAAATAAATAAAATCTTTAAATATAAAATAAAAATTAAAGATTTTATTTATGAGAGAGAGAGCACACACAAGGAAGGGAAGCAGCAGGCAGAGGAGAAGCAGGCTGTTCCCTACCGAGCGAGGAGCCCAATGTGGGACTCGATCCCAGGACCCTGGGATCATGACCTGAGCCGAAGGCAGATGCTTAACCAGCTGAGCCACCCAGATGTCCCAATTTTGAGTTAATTTTTATAAAGTGTGTAAGGTCTGTGTCTAGATTTACTTTTTTTTTCTTTTTTTGCCTGCAGAAGTTTAGTGGTTCCAGCATCATTTGTTGAAAAGACTGTATTTGCTTCATTGTATTGCCTTTGCTCCTTTGTCAAAGACCCCTTGACTGTATTTGTGTAGGTCTATTTCTGGGCTCTCTGCTCTGTGCCTTTGACCTATTTGTCTACTTTCACCAATACCTCCTTGTCTTAACTACTGTATCTTTATAGCGAGTCTTGAAATTGAATAGTATTAGTCCTCCAAATTTATTCTTCTTCTTATCCTTGTGCTGGCTTTTCTGAGTCTTTTGCTTCTTCGTGTAAACTTTAGTACCATTTTGTCGATATACACAAAATAACTTGATGGGATTTGGATTGGGATAGTATTGAAACTATAGGTTAAGTTGAAAAGAACTGACATCTTGACAATATTGAGACATCCTATCCACAAATATGGAATACCTCTTCATTGATTTAGTTCCCCTTTGATTTCATTTATCAAAGTTTTGTAGTTTTCCTCATATGTATCTTGTATATATTTGTTAGATTTATAGCTAAGTATTTGCTTTGGGAAATATTCTTTTCTTTTGTCCTTTGCTTTTCAGTTTTGGAGTTCTACTGAGACATCCTCAAGCTCAAAACTGACTCCTTTTTCATTATATAATGACCCTCTTTATCGCTGATAACTTTCCTTGCTTTGAAGTTTGCTGTGTTTTGACATAAAACTCACAAAAATGTGGAGGGCCCCTAGGACTGGGTTTTTAACTCTCAGACTTATTCACACTGGGTCTCTAGCAACTTATCAATTAATTGAGGTTTTCCTACCCCCCTACTCATTCTCAGGGAGGTTTCTGCTCCTGGGTTTCTGCTTCAGTAAATTGTGATTCTCTGTATTTGCCTAATTTAGGGGGCACTGGTTTGCCCTCTTACCTCAATTCTCTTGACAAATCTAAGAGGAGTTGATTTTTCAATTTGTTCAGCTTTTTACTTGTTTTGGGATAGAGCAATGATTTCCAAGCTCCTTACAAGCTGGACTGGAAATGGATAGTCCCACTATATTTTAAAGCAATTTAATAATCTTCGTTTTTTAACTCAAAGATTTATTCTATTTATATTACTATATTTGACAGATATATTTGGATTTTATCTCTGTTACTCTGTACTAATTTTTCACATATAGTCCCTTTCCTTGACTTCATTCAGATTGACTGAGTGTTCTCAGCAATCTTTCTAAGATTCTCTCTTTCTCTTTTGGCCAGATGTATATTAATGTATTTTTATGTATTTATCCTACTTGGGATTAATTTGGATTCTTGATTCTGTGGATTGACATCCTCCATCAATTTTAGAAATTCTCAGCCATTTTCCTTTCAAAAATTGCTCTTGACCCACTTTCTTCCTCTCTAACTCTAAATAAGATCTTACTGTGTTCTTTTATCTTTTTTTCTTTTAAAGATTTTATTTATTTTTTTGACAGCCAGAGATCTCAAATAGGCAGAGAGAGAGGAAGGGAAGCAGAATCCCTGCCAAGCAGAGAGCCCGATGCCTGGCTCGATCCCAAGACCCTGAGATCATGACCTGAGCTGAAGGCAGAGGCTTTAACCCACTGAGCCACTCAGGCGCCCCTGCATTCTTTTATCTTTACTACATTCTTTCATACCTCTTTGCTTCATTCTGCACATTTTCTTCTAAACTATTTCCAGTTCACTAATTTTTTTTCAGCTGCGAATAATGAACTATTAAACCCATCCATTGCATTTTTTTTAGAAGATTTTATTTATTTATTTGACAGAGAGAGATCACAAGTAAGCAGAGAGGCAGGCAGAGAGAGAGGGGGAAGCAGGCTCCCTGTTGAGCAGAGAGCCCAATATGAGGCTCCATCTCAGGACCCTGAGACCATGACCTGAGCTGAAGGCTTAACCCACCAAGCCACCCAGGTGCCCCCATCCATTGCATTTTTAATTTCACTGTTTCATTTTTTTCAGTTCTAGAATTTCTGTTTGTTTGTTTTTTTAATTGGCTATCCAAGTTTTCAGTTCTTTCACCAGATAATCAGTTTTGTCTTTTGTCTTCTTGAATGTATACTGCAGTTATTTTAATACTTGTTTCTGATAACTCCAATATCTGCAGTTTCCATACATCGTTTTCTACCAGAAGTCACTATTTCTACTGATTATAGCTTGTGTTGTTCTGTCTTCTTGTGTGCTCAGTTATCTTTGTGTGCCAGGCATTGTATTAGAAAAAATTTTTCTTGAAATTATTTGGAGGCCAAGGTAATACTATATTTCTCCAGAGTGCATTTGGCTTGCTTTTGCCAAGCATCTGGAATCCCTAACATTATTGGATTACTTGTGTGAGGTCTGTAAGAGGACTGTGAGAGACTTTTTTCTAGGTTCGCTCCTTAGTTCCAGGGGATAGCTCGGGGTCCCAGACCAAAATGGGACTCACCAAAGCCCTACCTTGACAGATCATTTACTCTTTTATCTATCTGACTCTAAAACTAACAAGAGTACTGATTGGCTTCCTGGCATTTCAACAGCCTCTTCTAAATCAACAAAAATTTCAAGGCATAAGCATCATCTTTATGAGTTTTCATTTTCTTCCCACTCTTGACCTACTACACTCTCTCATGTTTTTAGACATATCTACTTATACATAAGTTTTTCCATTTTTTACTCATTTTTCTCAGTGAATGGGTTTGTCTCATTTATCCAGCTCCCCATTTTCAGATGTTGGAAATTTAGAGTTTGAAATTTTTGGTTTTAAAAATTAATCGATTTGGGGTGCCTGGTGGCTGGGTGGGTTAAAGCCTCTGCCTTCAGCTCAGGTCATGATCTCAGGGTCCTGGGGATCGAGCCCCACATCGGGCTCTCTGCTCAGCTCCCTGCCTCTCTCAGTCTGCCTCTCTGCCTCCTTGTGATTTCTGTCAAATAAATAAATAAAATCTTTAAAAAATTAATCAATTTAACTAATTTAAAGGGGAGGGAAGCTTAGAAAAAGAAATACTAAAACTTCATTTAAGTACAAAAACAAGGATGTCAATAGAAAATGTACATTTGAAGAAATGCCCTAAAATAAATAATTTGCCTTAGGCATAGCATATTAAATAGAAACATTATTAATTTTTTCCTCACCACAAATATGATGTTTGGTCCACTTAGGTATTACCACAATCAGACAGAGTAGGATACCAGAAGACCAGTTCTGGTTTAACTAGACTGACATTGTCTGGCCCTGGGTTTTAAGGTCTCAGGATCTATAGGTAGATCTGAATAGACTACTTTCCATTATTCACCCTAATCTTACTCAATTCATATGTTAGAGCAAAATATTCAGGGTATTTTTCTCTTATTTAGAAAGCACTTAGCTAAGGTGTGTTTAAAGAAAATCTATTTATGATAACTGTATAGTCTTATTTTTCCCACCCACTGGCTAATTCACATGTACAGTATTTATCATTCTAATGAGCAAAATACAGTTTATCAATAATTTGATATAGAACACTAATATTCTAATATTTTATTAGAAATGAAAGTGGATTTTCATGCTTTTTCTTTATATGTATAGCTAATGCACATAGATGAAAAAAATAACCGAGAAAATAAGGAGAATTGGCTTTAAGTCTATATATTTCGAGGGTTATGCTTCAGATTTAAGAAATATATTATAGTATAGAGCAAATCTTTATTATGTGCACTGAGAATTTAGGATTCTGTATCTATATGCTAATAAAATTTCTAAAGGAATATTTTATACCTGGTAACATCAGGGACCATGTTCCTATCTAGTGTACTCTCTGGATTTAAGTCTATATTGATAATAATGAAAATAAAAGTGAAAGTACACACAATTTAAATTTAGATTAAATAAAATCTATATTTTGGGAACAACAAAACCTCTAAAACTAATAAGTGAGTTGAGCAAGTTAGTGGAATACAAAATCCACATGCAAAAATCAACTGTATATCTATATACATCAATGATTATATGGAAATAAAAATTTAAAACAATTTGTAACCACTGAAAAAAAGTAAAATAATTAGGCATAACGCTAATAAACCATGTGCTGGACTTGTATGCTGAAATAAAAAATACTTATGAAAGAAATTAAAGACCTTAAAAAAATAGAGGAATATACCATGTTCACAGATTGAAAGACTCAACATGATAAAGACAGCAGTTCTCTCCAAATTGAGCTACAGTTTTATTCCCATTCCTATCAGGTGCCTCGTTAGCACAGTAGGTAGTGCGTCAGTCTCATAGTCCCATTCCTATCAAAATCCCAACAAGACTTTTTGCAGATATGGGCATAGTTACTCTAAATTTTATATGGAGAAGCAAAGGAACCAGAATAGCAAATAATTTTGAAAAAGAAGAATAAAATGGACTAAATCCCCCTACTTGATGTTTAGACTTAATATATAGCTATAGCTACCAGGACGGTGTGGAATGGCCAAAGGAATATGCACATAGATCAGTGGAAGAGAAAAGATAACTCAGAAATAGAGCCTGTACACAAGTATGGCCAACTAACTTCCAAAAAAGGTGCAAAGGCATTTCAAAGGAGGAAAGATATACTTTTCAATAAATGATGCTAAAACAGTTGACCATGTATAAGCAAAACTAATGAACTTTAACCTAAACCCTCATACGGTCTATAAAAATTATCTCAAAATAGATCATAGATTTAAATACAAAACCATAAAACATTTAGAAGAAAACAAAACATCTTTAGGATCTAGGATTAGATCAAGAGGTTTTAGACATGATACCAAAAGTATGATCCATCAAAGAAAAAAACTGGTCAACTGAACTTCATGGAAATTATGAATTTTGCTCTGTGACTCTGCTAAGAAAATGAATGGACTAGATATAGACTGGGAGAAAATATTTGCAAACCACATATCTGACAAAAGACATATCTGGGGGCGCCTGGGTGGCTCAGTGGGTTAAAGACTCTGCTTTCGGCTCAGGTCATGATCCCAGGGTCCTGGGATCGAGCCCCACATTGGGCTCTCTGCTCCGCGGAGAGCCTGCTTCCTCCTCTCTCTCCCTGCCTGCCTCTCTTGCCTACTTGTAATCTCTGCCCGTCAAATAAATAAATAAAATCTTTAAAAAAAAAAAAAAAAAAAGACATATCTGGAATACATATATATTTAAAAACTCAACAGTAAAACAAAACAAAAAACAAGTAATCCCATTAGAAAATGGGCAAAAGACATGAACAGACATTTCACCAAAAGGGATTTCAGTGGAATTGTCCTGAGTAAAAAAATCCCATCTCAATAGTCCACTTATGCAGGGTGCCTGGGTGGCTCAGTGAGTTAAAGCCTCTGCCTTCAGCTCAGGTCATGATCCTGGGGTCCTGGGATCAAGCCCCACATCAGGCTCTCTGCTCAGAGGGAGCCTGCTTCCTCCTCTCTCCCTCTGCCTGCCTCTCAGCCTACCTGTGATTTTTGTCTGTCAAATAAATAAATAAAATCTTTAAAAAAAAAATGGTCCACTTATGCAATATTTGAAAATGAGAAAATTTATGGAGATGGTGAACAGATAGATGGTTGCCAAGCATTAAAGGATCAGGGGAGAGGAGACTGGGTATGACCATGAATGAGGAATCTTTGTGGTGATGAAGTAGTTCTTGACTGTGGCGGTGGGTACATGAATGTACACATGTGATAAAATTGCACAGAATGTGCACACATGCACGCACACACACAAATAATGTGTATAAAATTGGTGAAATCTATAGAAGGTCTGTGAATTGTACCAATATCAGTTTCCTTGTTTTGATATTGTGCTATCCTTGTTAGCTGTTGTCATTATCACTGGGGAACGCTGGGTGAAGGGTACACAGGATCTGTCTCTACTACTTTTGCAACTTCCTATGAATTTATAATTACTTCAATATGAGAAAACTTAAAATACTACATTTTTGTCACTGGTCTTGCTCTCCTTTCTTCAAAATCTTTACGGAAGATGCCAAGAAGTAGCCAGTTGGGGTGATTTATTTCACGACTTAATGGCAAGGACCCTGACTTGAAATAGATACAAAGTCACCTAGCAGAGAAAGAAGGTGAAAAAAATCAAGAATTGGGGCCAGGGCAGGAAAGTATGATGTGCAGTCATTACTGAAAGTGATGCCTTTCTCAAGGTGTTTATTTTTTTAATGATCTTAGATCAACAGGAGTCAGGCCAGCAAGCCGGTTTTAAAGAGAGGTATTTGCAAATGAATGGGCAGGAGGGGAGACCTTGGAGGCAAGAAAGAAGAGTGAAGAGATTTAGGAGAGAAGAATTCACTTAAAAGACAAGGTGAGTGGAGGAGACTGTAAATTCAAAAATAAAAATGATCCAGAGAGCCCGTACTTGATAAAATTGTGAACATTTTTACTTCTTACCCACTACAGAGCTAGTCTTTGTTGTGGTTTCCATGAACCTCTGAATTGCATTTACTGAGGTGAGAGAGAGCTCAGTAGAATCCAGAAATACTTGACAATGGGTATTTACCATATAAATCTTAAAGGGAAAATATCCTGTTTCAGCAATGTTAATTGCTGCCTCATTGTCTTGTCTTTTGTTACCAAGTGAGCAAAATGCAAATTGTTTGCTCGTAATTGTTCTATGGTTCTGTGGTGTTCTATCAATATTTGCAGTATCCACAAAGGGATAATTGGATACAGACAAAAGTGAAGAAAACTCAGACTTCCAAAACTCAGACTCTCGCAACAGACAGACTAGGTTAGAATTTCAGCCCCACTGCTCACCGGTACAAAGACTCAGCATCCCTGAACCTCAGCCTTTTCAGAGGGGACAGTAACACCTTCCAGGACTACTGTGAGGATTAGAGATGATGTGGAGAAGCTTCTAGCATGGTGTGTGGCACACTGTTGGCATGTTAGTCACTGGTAAATGTTCGATTATTATGTCATTATTATTAGTTGTAAGTGATTCTTCGATATAACACTATTCACTATAAAGTATCATTTTGCACACGTTGCATCTTTCTTGAGCCAATCCAAAGAAGACTAGTTACTGATGAATCACAAAGGCCTCTCTGTATGAAGCAGTCTTAACCTTATAAGGCTGTCTCCTGGGAGGGGTCCCAAGGATAGAGTTACAGGGAGGTCACAGGTTTATTTCCCCAAATTATAAACCTTACATAATAGTGCTCTGTACTAATATAATAGAAAGCATATACTGCAGATCTTTTTTTTTTCTCTTCCAGAAACCCAAATAACATATCCATAACATAATCATAAAATAATTAACAGATTTACCTGGAAAACCTCAGGAAGTCAAAGCCAAAATTATATACATTGTTGTCCCTCAGAAAGAAACCCAGGTTTTTCTACCTCTTGACAATGATTCTTTGCTTGACCAAACTTAAGCCAGGCTCCTGAAGCTTTTCTTAGGCCCAATGGCACACTTAGTTACAAAATCCACTTTCAGCAAGAACCCTGCTAAGTCAGTGTACCAAGGATCCCCCATCCTCCACATCTGATCACTCTGGACCTCTACTCAGGTTCCTCAGCCTCCACATTCCCTGGGTGATGTCTGGTCACCTTGGCCTGTCTGCAGCAAGAATCCTGTTAGGTCAGTTTAGCCGGATCCGCCTTGTTCCCCAGTGCTTCCTCTAAGTAACTGTCCACCTAGTCGCTCCTGCTCTGTTTCTTGGCAATAAATTCCCGTTTGCCCATGCTATATTCAGAAATGAGCCCCGTTCCACAATAAGGTTGCTTTTCTCCTATTCCAAGAGTCCTGAATGAACTCAGATTTTACTGCTTGAACTACTCTCCAGCTCTGGCTTTGCTTGGACAGTCTCACATCCCCAAGACTTGCCATAGTTCTCTGAGTCACTGAGGTGTTCAGTGTGTTCACAAGATCTGCCTCAATTTTTATGGGGTTAAATTACACATTATGACTGCAAATCTTTGAGGTGGAAAGGAATAAATTCCCCGAAAGAAGTAACTATGGTTGTTCTCCCACCACCAAGTTCAATGTGACACTTCTAGGCACTCATCTTGCAGTCATGAAGGGCCCACTTGTTGTAACCGAACCCTAAGTGACTCCCTGTGAGGTTCTTGTTCATTCACTTTCTTATTAAGACTTCTCCAATTCCCCTGTGGTTCAGAGCCCAATGAATCCTGGAATATTTGGACGTCCTGAATCACCTGTCATGTTCCAATGACAATGGAAACATTTTCTATTACAATCTTAAAAGGAGAACAGCCGGGCATGTTTGGAAAGAACAAGTTCTCAGGGAAAGTCAGAGAAATCAAATTATCTGGGAAGATTTAATTTTCACAAAAATATTGCCTTTACCCCGAGTTCTCTCTGAGGTCTGCTCTTAAATGAACTAAGTCTCTGGAAGAAAAGTTTGGTGGAATTTGACAACAGAAAAAGCACGTTATTTTTAAGAATTAAAGGAAGAAATCATGACTCCAGCTCTTCTCATAATCCTAATTAGTGATTGCTTAGACCCATAATACTTTACAATGGGAGAGAGACCTCAGAGATTATAAGATCCAGTCCCATAGTTTTCCTGATGATGAAACTACAGCCTGGAGGTGTTGCTGGCCTTTCTCATGGTCACATAAATCCTTAGCACTGAGCTGAAGATGAAAATCCAGGACTCCTCATCTGTGGGCCAGGCTCTTTACACTAACATAGCAGCCACTTTAGGTCACTGTATGAGTCAGGACTCTCCAGAGAAACAGAGCTAATAAGGACATATCCAGGTAGACAGAAAGAGGTTTAGTGTGAGGGTTGGCTCACATGATTATGGAGACTAAGGAGACCCATGATCTATGGTCTGCAAGCTGGAGCCTCAAGAAAGCTGGTGGTGTCCTTCCAGCCCAAATCCAAAGTCCTAAGAACCAGGATAACCAATGGTATAAGTCACAGTCCATATCTAAAAGCCCCCAAATTGGAACACCGAGGTACAAAAGAAGAAGAAGATGGCAGAAGGCAGAAGAAGATGGATGTCTCAGCTCAAGCAGAGAGCAGATTTGTCCTTCCTCCATTCTTTTTGTTCTGTTCAGGCCCTCAACAGATTGGATAATGCCCAGGCTCATTGATGAGGGTGATCTTTACTCAGGCTACTGATTCAAATGCAAATTTCTTCCAGAAACATCCTCACAGGCATACCCAGAAATAATGTTCTATCAGCTATCTAGTATCCCTTAGCCTAGTCGAGCTGACACATAAAATTAACCATCACAGTTATCATATATTTTCAAATAGGTCTTCTATCTCCTCTTACGTGTCCAATAAGAACCTCAAACTCAACAGAAGGGGACTTTGTTGGTGGTGTTTATTACATTCCAGAGCCTAGACTAGTTCCTGACACCTCGTGGACAATCTGTATTCCCTACAGAAATCACAGGGAGTATTAAGCCTACTCTCAGAGTTGTGTCTATCTATTTTAGGCCTGTAGATCATGTTCAGGAAATCTTATAGTTCATTGCAACCATGGAGGATGAAAGATGGCCACAAATTCTTAGATAATACTCCAGTTGGGCAGTAGATCTACGTCCCCTTGCTCAAGAATCTAGATAAGCTCTGTAACTGCTTTGACCAATATAATACGGTGAAAGTGAAGCAGTGCCTATTTCCAGGGCCAGTTTTAAGAAATTAGAAACTTCTGTTTGAGCTCTTTCTCTCAAGGGGCCCTGAGCCACCATGAGATGTCTGAGCCGTTGTGCTGGAGAAGCCATGTGTATGTGCTGCAGTTGAGAGACCCCACTGAGCCCTGCTTCAGGGGATCCCTGCCAAGGCACCAGATTCGTGGGTGGAGCTGTCTTGGAGCCTCCAGACTAGACCAGCCGCCAGCTGAGTACCACCCAGTGACCATAGTTGATGCCATATGGATCAAGAATAATTGCTCAGCCGACACCGCCTGGATTCCTGACTCACAAAGCCAGGAAAGGGAGTAATTGGAATAATTGCTGGTTTAAGCTCTAAGTTTTGGACTGGTCTGTCATGCAGTAATAGATAACCAGAATAGGCTCCCACCAAAACCCCTTTCTGTGCCCTCATGGAGGGTCTCAATAAAGAATATGTTCGGCTACAAATAAGAGAAAACCCCTTTTAGTGGCCTGAAGAGACAACAGAAGTCCAGAGCCAGGTGTCCTGGAATGGGACGACTTCTCCAGGCTGCCCTTTAGGGCTGGGCTCTACCTTCCTGCTTCCTCCAGGAGGACTACAATCTCTCCAACCACTGCAGCAGCATTGAAGACAGTGAAAAGAGGGAAGGGCAGAGCAATGAGGGGACAAAGGCCTAGGAGACTGCCAGGCAAATCTGCTTCTTCCCCTAAGCTTTTCTGGAGGTTTCATTCAGTGACTTTCCCGTGCATTTCTTTGGCAAGATTTGGATCACAGGGGGTACCTCCAGCCACCAAGGGAGTCTGAGAAGGTTTTAGCACAGCACATTGTCGCCCTCATCATAACTGGAGTTAGCAAAGAGAATGGGTAATAGAGAAGCAGTGAGCATATTCCCCAAGGATTCTTTTTGTCCTGGAGCCTCAAGCAGGGAAGAAGCTGCCTGTTGTTACAGGTCCTGAATTCCTAGAGAGAAATGGCTTAGAGCATAAATCTTTTCAGAAAGGTAGGTGATGGAAGCTGAACTTTCAGAGCAAGTTCACTTGTTTCTGCTTAAATTCATTTGGTTTTTCCGGACGGCTTAGGGAAGCCTGTGATTTCTTTTAGTCGGGGAGCGACTCCCCTCCCCCACTGAGCACCCTTTGAAACTGACCCTGTCTTCTCAGGCAATGAAGCACCAGCCTCCTCAGCTACTCTGGGGAATGGTTTGAAATTTGCTCTTCACAAAATATAAAAGGCCTTAATAACTGGGTCAACCCATACCAATCATTTCTGTACATCTTTGCATGACAAATGCACAAAGATGCAAATTCGCTTTCAGTGGCACCCATATACACAAAAACTCATTACAAAAAAATGGAGGCTTGTCATGTTTGGAACAAGAATTAAAAAAAAAAAACCACAACCAAGCTCATCTGAAATCCAAATACCTCACAAGCCCTTGAAAGTGTAACATGGCCTAAATGTTAATGAAGCAATTCGGCTCACTCAGCAGGATGAGCAACAAAAGAAAGTCTTTTCAAGACACAGCTGTCAACAATTACACTTGATGGGGTGGAGCTGGCTGATATTCAGCATCTTAAAACTCATGGAAATGTGGAGCCTATTTGACCGAAACCATTGCAGACTCCAGGGAAGACAGTAAACCCTTATTTATTTGGCAGGCCCGAGCGTAGGATATTCCGGGGAGCTGGGCGTCTCCACCCAGCTCAGACATAAATGACAGATTTTTGGAAAGACTCAGGACGATACAGAAAGCACTTAATGAATGATAGAGGCTCCAACCTACCCTTCCTTTGAGGTGGTGATTCAGATGGCATTTCGGAGTCTGGCAAGGCCTCAGTTTTATATTTCAGAATTAAAAAAAAAATTGGAACTGATTATTTTTATAAACTGAAGTTCACTTTACAGTATTGGGGTTACTTACAGGACAAAGCCCCCATTCTGGCTGGGAGCGCTCCTTTGAGAATTACTGCCCTTACTCCAACAGACACACTCGCGGGCACCTAGTGAATGCGTTTGTACCACAGATCGTTGGGCCGGGAGTAATCCCTGACCAAAGGAAGATACTCAGATTCTCTTTCCTGGCAACTGGGAGGTCAGAATTTAGGGAAAGCCCTGCAGCCTCTACCAGTTGCCTTGAGCCAAGGGTATGAGAACTTGGGACCCAGGGAGTGGCTGTGTTCTGCCTTGTGCATAAGGATACAAAGTGCCAGATGGGAAAGAAAAAGTAGGAGGTAATTATGCTGAATGAAGAAAGACTAGAAACCATGTAGCCCCAGAAGGAGACCCCCCACCCCCCAGAGTGGTGGCCTGGGCTCCTTATAGCCTGCAGTTCCTGGGTCTTGCCCACCCCCCATGAGGCCTGACTGAACAGCTTCTCTTCCACTTCCTCCCCTTTCTCCCTCCATTTTGTGGCAAGTCTTTCTGCCACATTGGTCTAAGACTTACTATTTGTTTAATTGTGAAAAATTTCTAATCCACAAAAGAGAGCATAATTAAAACCAAAACACCCATATTCCCATCACCCAGATTTAACAATTGTCAAGATTTTGCTGCATTTATTGCATTTTTTTCTTTTCTGAAGTATTTTGAAACAGATCTCAAACGTCACGTTATTTCACTCCCACATACTTCAGTGTGTTTCCCAGAAATATATGTAATTCCAAGACTTTTGTGCTGTAAAATCAGAGGATGGACAATGAAGGATGGAGTATGGAGTTGAGCAAAACTGAGGAGGGGGAGAACAGTGGGGAAGGGTAATGGGGAGAGGAAAGTGGGAGAGGGGTGGGCAGAGAAGGTGGAAAGGACTTGTCAAAAGCAGTGTCCTAGAGAGCTGCTGGACTGGGGATCAGGAATAGGGTTTGGGGTGAGCTAGCTGAGAGGCTGGGGGAGACTCTGAGGTTTATTAAAACAAAGAGACAAGGGAGCCCTAGAAAGCTCATTAAGGATTGTGTTTGATTACCCTTACATTCCTTCAACAAACTTGAATAAAGACTGAATTTTAAAAAGCTAATTTTTTTATATTTAAATATTGAAAAGTTGACTCTATTCTGTTTGAATCATGTGTGACTTGGCTCCACCGAGGTACATTAAATGTGTTGGGGAAAATGGAACACATGAATTTCCCTCAATATTGTAGGCATGTTTTAAGAATGTTTTTCTTAAGATTCGCTCACAATGGGCCAGGTACTGCTTTCAGTACTTCACGTGAACTGGTTTAAATTCACAGTAACTCTATGAGGTAGGGGCTATGGCTATTATTATCCCCATATTACAGATGAGGATATCATGGCTGAGAGACATTTAAATGTCTTGTCCAATGTCACAGGTTGTGAGGCAGAACCAGGTATTGAACCCTGGTCTATCCTTTCCAAAGCGTGGCTCTCAACCACTCCTCCACACTAAGGATTAGGAGACTGTGAACCCCCAGTCGTGGGTGGGATGCCCATCTGATAGGCACAGAACATTCCATGACTCTGTGTTGTCAGAAATGCCACCACTACCAGTGTGCTCTCCTTTCTCGGGGTCCTGCGGGGGTTTCTGTGTTTATAAATTCTGTGTTTATAAATTTATAAAGAACAAACTCCCCCTGAGAAGGCAGAATCAGTGAGGTGAATTCACTGCTCATGAACATGTGAGGAGCTGGAAAGGAATTGTCTTAGTCTGTTCGGGTTGCCACAACAAATTACCATACACTGGATGGCTTATAAACAACAGAAATTTATTTCTTATGATTCTGGGGGCTGAAAGTCTGAGATCAGGGTGCCAGCACAGTTGGGTTCTGGTGAGAGCCCTGTTTTGGGTTGCAGACAGTCTACTTCTTGCTGTATCCACACATGGAGGAGAGAGAGCAAGCTAGCTCGGGGAGGGGGGGCTCTTAAAAAAGAGCATGAATTCTCTCGATGAGGGCTCCAACCCCATGTCTAAGTACCTCTCAAAGGCCCCACTTCTCAGCACCATCATACTGTGGATTAGGATTTCAACATACGAATTTTAGGGGGACACAGTCTACAGCAGGAATGAAAGTGATTAGGAGCAGAAACTCTGGATTCAGGGGACCCTGGTCTCAAGTCCTGTGTCTCCCCTTTCAAGGTCTGGGACCTTAGGCAAATTGCTTAATTTCTCCAGATCTCGATTTTCTCGAAGTAGTAATTACATGATTACAAAGAGTAGAGAAAGCAGAGGATAAGGGAAGAAGGACATGGTTTGGAAACACTAAGAGGGGAAATAACATGGAAAGGCAACCATGTCAAAAATAAGTTTCACATGTTGGGCTGGTGATGTTGGCCTTTTGTTCTGCCTATTTCAAAGCCTTCCGTCTAGGTCAGAATTTCTAAAGAGTGTCCCTGACATTGACGCCACCTCTTTGGACTAGACTTTGTGGGTGGATGGCACCTGCTGACTGGCAGAGGTGTGGCCTAGTGGGCTCGCGCATGGAGCCAGAACCATCTATTAACAGAACACCTTACTGCCCGCTAAGAATTGTCAAGGATTTACACTGCCCTGCTCCTCGTTGTCCAACATTGTAAAACACCGCCAGGCCTTCTGCACCGCACACAGAGTGACCAACCACCCAGGAGGGGTTCTGGGTGCCAACTGGAACCACCCAGGGCAAACCGGCATAAACTGGCCATCCTACCCACACAGCTCCAGGGCTGGGGCTCCTCATGAAGGCACCTGTGTGAATGACGCCCCCTTGCGTGAGGCACAGTTTGTGTAACTACACACCAGTCCCCAAAGAGGTTATTTAAAAAAAACTTCCAGGTTACATTATTATGGACAGTTTGTACTCTCAATGGTTAACTCCAAGTACCTCCAGAAATGAGAAGAGGCTGAAGTAAATAAAGTTATTTGGGCTCTACTTGGAGAAAAGGTCAATCGTTTTTGGCTCTAAAAATAAATAACAAAATGACCTGGTCTCCGTTTGAACCAAAAGACCAATTTTTCTCCCAAACCATTTATTCTCTCAACATTTTCGCACATACGGAAAAGGCAAATGGGACAAAACAACTATACACACTCCACTTAGTTTTTTGTTTGTTTTTTAAAAGATTTATTTATTTATTTATTTATTTATTTGACAGACAGAGATCACAAATAGGCAGAGAGGCAGGCAGGGGCAGGGGGAAGCAGGCTCCCTCTGAGCAGAGAGCTTGATGCGGGGCTCCATCCCACGATCCTGGGACCATGACCTGAGCCGAAGGCAGAGACTTAACCCACTGAGCTACCCAGGCGCCCTCACTCTACCTAGTTTTTAACAATTGTTAGCATATTGCCATATTTGCGTGTTTTCCCCCACCCCCCTCTATCTATATAGACAGATATGTAGTGTGTGTGTGTGTGTGTGTGTGTGTGTGTGCGCGCGTGCGCGCTACATATCCTCCTAAATATCCTACAACACACAGGACAGGCCCCACAACAAAACATTACCTAGTCCAAAGTGTCAGTAGTGTTGGAAGTGTTGAGGTTGAGAAACTTTGCTTTATATGAATCTGTCCAGAGTCCAGTAGAACCATTATATTTTAAGGTCAGAACACATTCTAGAATGCAATTCTTTGCTACTCATTTTCATGACTGTTACACTCCTGCTTCACATCAAGCCTTATATCGAATAACCTTCCTCTACAAGGAATGGTCTGATCACCTTCTTCCCCATCTTATACATAGGCCATTATTCTTTGGACCTAAATGAATCCTTCATTTTTCAAAATTCCATGTTGCTGATTTCATTCAGTGGGAACTGTTTTTCCCCAAAGGATATAAGTTGTCCTCCTTGCTTTGAATAAACTATAAATAACTAGGTAAACAACTCTATGTTACTATTGTTAAAATTATTGATAGGAAATCATTGACCAGAAAAGGGCCAAGGTTGGATGTTTTGTGGTACATCAAAAATAACTAGTTGGACACAGAAATTAATCACTACATTGTATATGCTATGATGTTCAACCAGAAATGACTTAGGAAAACTCTCATCCAAATGGTCACACCTCACTGGGGATGATATCTGCTGTGGACTACATTGTAACCCCCCCACCCTGTGCCTCCATTCATAAGTTGAAGTCCTAACCCCCAATTTGATGATATTCAGAGATGAAGTCTTTGGGAGGTGCTATGGTCTGAATGTCTGTGTCCTCCAACTTCATATGTTGAAATCCTAACCCCCAAGGAAATAGTGTTAGGAGGTAGAGCCTTTGGGAGGCATTAGGTGACAAGGGCAGAGCCCTCATAAATGGGATCTCTGTCCTTATAGAAGAGGTCTGACAGTGCTCCTTGCTCCTTCCACGATGTGAGGACATAAGAAGTGGGCCATCTGTAGCCCAAGAAAGGGCCCTCACCACAACCTGACTGCTCTGGCACTGTGATCTTGGCCTTCCAGCATCTAGAACTGCGAGGAATTTCTGTTGTTTATAAGCCACTCAGTTTATGACATTTTTGTTATAGCAGCTGGAACAAATGCTAGGATGGAAAGTAAATAGGTTTAGATGAGCTCATGAGGGCGGGGTCCTCATGAAAGGATTAATGCCCTTATAAGAAGAGACCAGAGTCTCTTGCACTCTCCCACCCCTTCCCTCATCCCCCTGCGCTGTGAGGATATGAATAAGGTATTGGCCAGGAAGAGGGCCCTCACCAAGAACCAAATCTGCCAGTACTTTGATCCTGGGCTTCACACAGCCTCCAGAACTATGACAAATAAATGTCTATTATTTAAGCCACCCCATGTATAGTACTGAGTTACAGCAGCTGAGCTAAGACACCATCCTTGATGCTCTGGAAATATTTTACCATTTTTATGCCATTTGTAATCTGATAGCCCCATCAAAAGGTACAACCTAAGATTTCTTCACAAGGCATTTCCCACTGCTCTGAATTTTAGGAAAGTTTCTCTCTTCGCTGGAGCTGCCTTGCCTATGTGTTGTTATCTCATAAAGATAACTATTAATTATAAGACATACCATTATTTGAGTTACTAAGAGATAAAAAGCCCAATGTCATAATGTTAAGAGATATACAAGGCACGTCTAGTTTTAAAGATGCTGAAATGTAAGAAATGTATGCTTTGTAACTGAGGACCATATGGCCCGGGGTATAAGGCGTGACTCTAAGGAGGGAGGAAAAAATCAAGCATTTCCGGATCATGGTACTGGTCCTAAAGCTGAAAGTTCCCATCTTACTCCGGATTCCTTTTTCAAGGTCCACATTTAGAAAGTAGCTCGTTCCTCAGTGGGGCTGAATGGAGTGGAGAGCCATTTGCCCTCCCCATCTGCTAGGGAAAAGATTGTTGCTCAGCAATGAAAGTCCTGCCCGATGGGGTGTCGACAAGGTGCTCATTTTGCTGTCTGAGCAAAAAGATGTGATGAGATTGGTCTTCATCGGACCAGGGAATTTTGCAAAATAGGCCCCTTCTCACTCCTGGCTTGAAGCAGAAATGTTCCCTTGTAGGTAGACTACAGAAGAACAGGTCTGGAAATCCAAGAGATTTCCAAGAGAGGACTCATGATGAATGGGAACCAGCACAGGACTCACATATATTGCGTACTTTCCAAAACAAGTCCACGCCAGAGCGGAGGGCTGACATAGCATTCATCCCCAGATTCTCCGAGGCAGGCGGGCACTCACAGTAAAAGCCAGCATCCAGATGCACAGGACAACGCAGAGGCTCTCTGCGTTTGTGACGAGAGCACATCCTGACAGTGGGTTCTCTCTGGTGGTACTGGGGAAGCAGTGAGGTTTCTCTAATACCTCGTTAAAAACCAACTCATGATTCTGAGCCTGTGAGGCGCCCAGGGAGCCTGTGCGCTTGCTGGAGAGCTTTTCTATTCTCAGTCTAGCTGCCAAGGCCCTGGGCAGCTGGGAGTCCCAGGAGGAAAGCCTCCCCACCGTGGCTGGGTTGGGGTGCTGGGCTCTGAGGCTGGAAGCCTGTGATTTGTGAACATTTCTCCTTCCGAGTCTCTCACAGAAGGATCTGACTGGTGCGGTTTTGGGGGGCCCAGACTGGACCCAAGGACATTCCTTCTGCATGTTCAGGCTTGTCTGGTGGGGTGGGGAAGGCCCCCCAGCCTGCCTGTGGCAAGTGGGGGCAGTCATAGTTCCCAGGTGATTTTGCGCTCTTGGGGTGCCTTTTGCTTTTTGGCTGGGAAGCAAGCTACACCTCCTCACGGCACCCTTTGCGGAAGCAGAAATGGGCATCAGCGATCCCCGTAAACTAAGCCAGGCATCTTGTTAACTAGCCGGAGTGACCTTGTCACCAACATTTGCAGCTACAGACAGTCGTGGGCAAGCGGCTCCATTTGCTTCCTGTGCTTCCAGAACGCTGGCGCACCCCGCTAGGTCTCATAGCTTGGCCTCCACACACTTCTCTGCTGGGAAGCTGCACACGGAGCAAGGCAGGGGTTTGGGGGGGCACTCTGCAGTGGTTTTATTCTTGGCCATCACTACTGGAAGGTTTTCGTATTTTTAATTTCAATATTGTCATCTTGCCAAACAAACAAACAAATCCCCTGTACCTGAAGCGTTTGAAAGGTTTAACAGAATACTTTTCTTCAGGGTGACAACCCCAAAGACCAATCCAACAGGACATGGGACACGAGCACCTCAAAGTAGTAATAGCACTTGAATGTTACACTGATGCCCCAGCAGCACCCTCCCCTGGGGCTCATTTTGGAAATTTATGGGGGAGTTTTGGATTTCACCATGACTTGGGAAGGGGGTTCCCAGCCAGTAGGGCATGGGCTCCCACCTCAAACAATAATTTTTTAAAAAAATATTTTATTTGTCAGAGAGAGAGAGACCGCACAAGCAGAAGGAACAGCAGGCTCCCCAGTGAGCTGGGTGCCCGATAAGCCCAATGCGGGACTCAGTCCCAGAACCCTGGGATCGTGACCTGAGCCGAAGGCAGATGCTTAACTGAGCCACCCAGGCGTCCCTCAAACAAGAATTTTTCTGTATCCCGGATAACTTATAAATGTCCCGCTGGACGGTTGGGTAAATAAGAGATGTGTTCATAGTTATGTGTAAAAAACCTAACTTGAACTACAAGGTACTTTTTGTGAGGTTTTAATATACACTGACATTTTGGGGAATGCCACTAGTGTACAAATGGACAGAAGATTGTACTCTGTTTTGTACAAAATTCTACCAGGGATTGTTCACTGTTTTGAAAAAATGTGGTCAGTCTGATTTGTACCTGTGACATTCTCTGTGGTTCTATACACAGGATGCAAATATCTGGCTCTTTCCTATGTCTTCTTCAGTGATTAGGACTGGGCACTCACTTATTGAAATATATGTATTAGTCTCCTTTTAGAAAACCTTCCTTTTACTTCTTATAATAGAGTTAAGACACTATACTGAAATTTTATTATGTTTTATAAGCAGACTATATTATCTACAAATTTTATTTTGAGATGGAGAAGGTGAGTATTACTTTTCCAGTGCGGTATTTAGTGGTGCAGATTTAGTGGTTTAAAAACATATTTATTCTCTCCAGTTTCTGTGGGCAGGCAGGGGTCCAGAGGTCCTCTGTCAGGACCCCTCACAGAGCTGAACCCGAGGGAGGGGTTTGCTAGTTGAGTCCTCATCTGGAGGGTCAACTAGGACAAGATCTGTTCCAGGTTCACTTGGTTGTTGGTAAAATTAAACTCCCTGTGGTTGTAGGGCTGAGGTCCTGGTTTCCCTTGCAGGCCATGGGCCGGGGCTGCTCTTAGAGTCTAGAGCTTTCTGCAAGTTCTTGCCAGCTGCTTCCTTCCACAGACCCTCCAACAGTGTGGTAGTTTGAGAGAATATAATATTTCACTGTCTTCTAAAGATCAGGTTCACTTGAGATAATCTCCTTTCTTTATTAACTCTGAGTCAATGGATTAGTATGACCTAATCATGGGAGAGACATCCCATTCCATCACCCCCTGGGTCTGCCCACACTCTAAGGGAGGAGATTAAACAAGGTGTGTACCTAGCCTGGTTGGGGGGGACTCCCAGATATCTGTCCTGAGAAGGAGGCCCTGGGTCTCCTAGAACTGAGGAACACTGCAAGCCATGAAAGGGAGTTTTCACGTACGTTTATCTTATGGAAGCCTCCAAATCACCTCTGGAGGCAGGTATAATTTTTGTGGTAACTCTCCCCATAGCCATAGTCAATGTGAATTACCATTTGGGCTGACTTAAAAATGCTTAGGGCCCCAGCATAGCAGGATGGAAAAAGGAAAACTTAAGCTCCAATGAATGTACCTGGAATTTGCAAAACCTAAAATTTTAGAGGAAATTCTAAAGCCAGAGGCACACAGATAGGCCACCCCCACTCCCAGGCTTGATTTCTGACACAAAGAAACCATGAGGTAGTAATTGTTTGCTATCTTAGCTGCTAAATTGTGGGGTAATTTGTTATTTAGTGAGGGCTGCAAACATATAAGAGATAGAAAGCAACAGTTGATTAATATTAGAAGAGGCCCACTCACCAAGCTGATTTCATGCCGACTCTCAGAGGATGCATTAGAACAGCGCTTCAGAAATGCAGAATTCTTGACCTATGGATGAAAGAGGACTATGTATAAGGATAGGAAGAGGTAAGTTATTCTAACATGAGCAGTTTAATACCAAATGAGTGTCACTCCTTTCAAAATAGTCACCTTGAGTGACTGTACATTTACTCTAATGACAATTGTTCCAACCACATCAGGAACAATTCTTAGATACTCCACGTTGAATAGCCAAGAAGTTGCTGGTCACACTTCAAAAGTAAGAGATACCCAAAGACGGAAACTCCAGAACTTCTTCCTGTGACTGTGGCTAACCCTGGTGAGCTCCAACAGAGCTTGGCCCCGGCAAAGTCAGTTGAGGGCACTCTGATGCTGACAGAGCCATGACCTGAGATTTCCTTGTGCTCCTCTCCCTGAGGAGCTGGCTAAGCAGAAGGAAATCTCAGGTCATGGCTCTATCGGTATCAGAGACTAGATTGGTACCAGAACTCAAGACTCCTCGAGTTCAATGTAGAAGAGAATTCCCCCACAGTGGTTTGTAGTGGGGAGCTCTGGATGGGTTACTAGAGTGTCCTAGACCCCGATTTTCTTAGGCCTCCAGGCTTGAGAGGCTGGGGCATCACTGGTGACTTCAGTGTTGGTTGCCATGCACAGCTGAGCTGAAGTCAGTGAGGGAGGCGCCCTCCCCCTAGGCATCTACTCCCTGGTAGAGAGCAGCAGTGCCTGTACAGATGAGGGAGCCAAGAAGCAAGAATGAAGCTCAAGAGGTGGCCAGCGGAGGAGAATAAAGAGACAAAAAGTCCCAGCTTCTAGGCTTCGTAGGTATCTAGTGTCTGTCTTTATATCCCTGGAATACTTCCTGCCATTTGCAGCAAGGGGAGCCCCCTAATGACATGTGTCCTCTGCAAATATATATATATATTCATATATATATATGAAATATTTGCTCTGAAAACCTTCCATTGAATTCATAATCTACTGAAAATGCCAACATTCTCTTTCCCCACGGAAGAAGAGGAAGAACAGTGGGGTCTCTTTTGTTATAATTTCCCATGTTGTAAATTTTTGAATGGCTGTAAAGTCAGTCTTAGAAATTTTATCACCTTCTATAGCAAACAAAATCCTTGATGGTGACTGTCAAAACTCTGAAGAGGTTATGATTAAAACGTCTTGATGAATTATTGCAAGGAGCCATTTTAGGCATCAGAATCCAATTTAAAAATTCTGTTGATGAAAGCAAACTCAAGCTTCTCATTAAAAGTGTTAAAAGATTTTATTTGAAAGTTTCATACACATTCAATACTTATGTAATATAAGATCCTCTTTAGTTCTAGTTTTTTTTATACAAAAAGTGGCCCTCTTTATGCATTTGTGATACACAGACGGTTGGGAAGAACTGAGACAGTAGGAGCCCACTTCTGGGCCCATCCCAGCTCAGACCCACCTTCAGAGGAGTGGAAGGGGAGCAGAGGCTGCCCTCCGATCCCAGCCTTCTCTCAGCTGTGTAAGAACCAGGGAGAGACTAAGCGAGCATGCCACAAAGACAACCTCCTCTCACATCACAGAGCTATAACCCCAACACCAACGCTGGATTCTGTTTATTCCTCCCTCCTTGTCCTGGAATGGTAGCCCCTAATGGAGGTGGTGAGTCTTTATCCTTTGGAGGTGGATTAATTTCCAGAAAAGCTTTGAGTCACCGGAGGCTAAATTCACATGCATAAAACACTTTGTAAGATGGCTAATAACATTTGGAGTCCCAAAGAGCTATGACATAAGTAAATTTAAAAAAAATTTTCCCTAAATGGACTCCAAGGGTAATTTCCTAAACCAAATGCTTTGATGCCTGCAATAATCATATTGGTTCCCGTGGTTTGCAGGACGAGTGTCAATTAGATACAAAAGGTCTAAGATGTTTAATTAAAAATCATTGTCACTGCTTTATGGCTATGCCTCTTAGGATATACAAAACAGATTCTCTAAATAGAGGCTTCCAAGAGACAACTGAAATAGCTTTACTATTGTTTCTAATGAATTCCCAACAATTGAATGGCATCAATCACTTGGAGTTTTATCTTCATAAAAAAGTGGAAATGGTAACAGCTTCAGTTAAGAGTCACTACAATTGGGGTGCCTGGGTGGCTCAGTGGGTTAAAGCCCCTGCCTTCGGCTCAAGTCATGATCCCAGGGTCCTGGGATCCAGCCCCGTGTACCGGGCTCTCTGCTCAGCGGGGAGCCTGCTTTCCTCTCCCCCTCTCTCTCTGCCTGCCTCTCTGCCTACTTGTGATCTCTCTCTCTGTCAAATAAATAAATAAAATCTTAAAAAAAAAAAAAAAAAGAATCGCTGTAAAACACTGACACTATCTGGTATTTATTTATTTCTTTTAATTTCAGGCTAAAGGTAGTGTTTTCAGAAGTCAATTAGAATCCATAAAAGAATGAAAGAAGGAAAAAGAGACCATGGAGATGAACACAGATGTGGAAGTGGAGGGGCAGTGCCTCATAACAAAACAAAAATCCAAGAATGACATTGATGTTTCCTAGAACTCCAGAGCAACTTTGGGATTTTTCCAACATTTCCCTCACTGCTTGTTCTGTTTCCCATTTATTTTAAATGTTTCTTTATATGCTGTCAATTTAGAAAATAATGTATGCTTCTTTAGACAAAAAAATCAGAATAGTGCAAAGTAAAAGATCAAAGTCCCCCAGCGATTTATTCTTTACATAAAACATGATTAAAATTTTGACACGCTCCCCCTCTGTTTAACTCAACAGTTGTTTTCTCTCACGTTCTTTCTGTTCGGCTCCCCACTAGGCCTCCGCCTTCTCTCACTTTGGCTTTCTGTCCAGATTCCTTTTGTGGGTTCAGTCCAGCCTCTGGGGGTTCATTCCTGCTGCGGGTGGCTCTTTTAAGTCCAACTCCCTACACCACTGGCTCCCTCTTGTGGCTCCAGAGGGTCACTGCATACCGCTGAGCTGCCAGCATCTTCCAGAGAGGCTTTGACCCTGGGAGAGCAGTTCCACCCTACTCGCCTTCCCCAAGATAGCTGAACAACTCTGCACGTTGTCAGGAGTCCATCAAGATTCCGTCTTCTAACTCTAAAGACATTCCCAGAGAGCAGTTTGGGTCTCTTCTCATGATTTCTGAGAATCATGACCTCCTCATGATTTCTCAGGTTCTTCTGTGTGTGAGGGTTTCCAAGAGGTATCAAAAGAATACACCTGAACTGGGTGTTGTTTAATTCAAATCTGCTGAGAGTAGGGGCACCTGGGCAGCTCAGTTGGTTAAGCATCTGCCTTCAGCTCACGTCATGACTTCGGGGTCCTGGGATGGAGCCCCGCTTTGGGCTCCTGGCTCAGTGGCAGGGGGTGGCCTGCTTCTCCCTCTCCCCTGCTTATGTTCTCTCTGTCAGATAAATAAGTCTTTTTAAAAAATTTGCTGAGAGTAGAACTTAAATATTCTCATATGAAGATAAGTATATATAAATGTGAGGTGATGGATGTGTTCATTAACTAGATGGAGGGAATGTTTCACAGTGCATACCCATACCAAGTATTTTACAGTTTAATATGTCAATTATCCATGAATACAGCTCAGGGAGAGGAAGCAAAGTCTGCAGGGTTGAAGTTCGTGTGTGTCAGAGTGTGTGAGGGTATGTGTGGGAGAAGTGTGTGCATGTGTGTTGTATGCAAATGTAGCTGGGAGGAGAAAAAGGAGTGACAAAAGCTTCTGCATCTCTTTACAGGACTTGGGGGAGGGGAGGGATTTTAAAATTCATTTACTGGGCACCTGGGTGGCTCAGTCAATTAAGCATCTGCCTTCAGTGAGGCTGGGATCAAGTCTCAAAGCAGACTCCCTGAGGCCCTCACCCTGCTCGTTCTCCCTCAGTCTCTCTCTCAAATAAATAAAACTTTTTTAAAAAATTAAAAAAAATTTTCATTTGCTTTACCTACAGATATCAAGCAATCAAAATACACCAGCACTGGGGACGCCGAAAGTAACCAGATATGATCCCGCTACCAAGGCTCTCTTTTACAGTTAATGGGAGACAGTTTATAGGAAACACTGGCCTAGGAGCAAGCACTGAACGGCACAGAATCAGAAGATGTGAGGTTGAGCCTCTCCTCCACCACTATGCAGCTTTGTGATCTTCGAAATAATGCAGGATAGTTGTAAGAAAGGCAAACAGGGACAGGACGGCCCTGCCCGAAGAAGGAACCACCCTTAAAAAGATTTACACCACGGGGAAAGGAGCCCTCCACCCTTTCCCAAGCGGTAGTAGAGGACAAAAACCTGACTGGATGACAGGCACAGGAAGGGTTAATCAGGTTAAAATAGACCGACAACAAGTCCATAAAACCCCCTTGACTCAGAAACTCCGGTGACAACCCTCTCAGGTCTCCTCCCTCCTCGGGAGCTTTGTGCTATCGCTCAATAAACTTGGCTGCCAACCACTGTCTGGTCGTCTACCTCCTCGTTCTTCAAAGCAGTGTGAGCAAAAACCTCAGGCATTAAAGGAAAAGAAATCCTGTAACAGAAATAGTCACTTGACCTCATTGAGTCTCAAGTTTTCTTCATCTGTGAAATGAGGACAAAAATACCCCCTCATTTGTCTTCATTGCCTCGTTGTGAGGGTCAGATGAACTTGTCAATGTGCTCTGAAAACCCCACACCAGTGCAGCTAGACGCTGTTATTTCCAGTATAATTTGGCCCTTCCAAAAGCTGTATTTTTTTCCAAAATACTGTCCTGCAATTTGTGCCTGGAAATTCTGACCCACAGAGTCACTCTTTTAAGGGGTTTTCCTAACTGGGCAAGGCATTTTTACCTGGAGGGCCCAGCGGTGATCTGCAGCAGCTCGCCCGTCCTGTGAATCCACCCACGGATTACGTCTACCCACATTCCAGTGGAGAAGCTCAGTGGGAACTGGTGACTCACCCCACACAGCAGGGCAGGGTTTTAGCTCTTTAACTGGAACTCCCGACCATTGTGTTATCTACCCAGTGGCTCTAGCATGGAGATCACCCAAACTATACCTGAGACTATGTCTCTTTCCCCAGTAGCTTCCAACCACCATCCCCATTTGGGCTGGGTCATATCGTTTTGGTACTGCTACCACTACCATAGTGGGGATAATCCTTAGCTCAGTTCTGATACAAATTTGTAGCGGAGGCGAACATGCCCAGCCAGTATCTCCTTGGCGCTCACCTCTAAATAACAACAGCTGTTTTTGTAAACACCTGCTTTTTCTTTGCTGAGGGCTGTTTTGGGACGCCACTGAGTCAACACCTCCAGATGCAGCCCCCAGGCAAAGTCAGAAGAGGTATGGATAAATACATCAAGTTTCTCATCCCTTGGGCACTGGATAACTGAGGAATATTCTAGAGTGTTTCCCGGTGGGATTAAATCCCAGTGTCTCCCAGAGGGCTCTTGCTTGATACACACCCTTATTGGCTTTCTGCCCTTCCCTGTCTCTACCAGTGCTTCCTGGGAACCCCTCACAAATCCACTACTTGCACCCAAATCCTTGTGTCTGAGTCTGATTCAGGAAAACGCAACCTAGGGCAGTTGGTACTGGAAATTAAACTTGGAATGGGATTGTGGAATCGGACCATTAAGCAGCCTGATGGCAACAAGGCCCCATTGTTAGTTTTATCTCGGGCTTTGAAATACTCTAGAAGATTCTCCCTTTAGCTTGTGAATAAGTTGGGTAAGACTCATTTGCAGTGCCGAAATGGAGTCTGCTGGGAGGAGATGCATCCGCTTATGCAATAGCTTTGGCACTGGCATATCAGAGATTCAGTGGCAAAAGATTATAGAGCTGGTTAATTGTCGAAGAAAACAACAGGCTCAGATCACCCAACCGTCAACTTGGGACATAGCGTGAAAGCCAGAAGGCTTTGGGGTGCCTGGGTGGCTCAGTCGGTTAAGTGTCGGACTCTTGGTTTGTCTCAGATCATGATCTCATGTCAGGCTCTGAGCTCAGTGAGGAGTTTGCTAAAAGTTTCTCTTTCAAATAAATAAATCTTAAAAAAAAAAAAAAGCCAGAAGGCTTCGCAGGCAACATTTTAAGAATCCTCCTCCACTGCAGCTGGAGGGTCAGTCATAAAGAAAACCAGGTCTAGGACCGGATTTTCAGGCTGTTGCAGTAACAAGTTGAAGTCACAGCCTTGGCCATGTCTCCCATCCCCAGTGGGGGCCCTGATAAGGGTGGGACTCTGAGATGGGACATCTGGGGTGATGTGCCCCAGAAGCTCTAGGCTGTCAACAGCAGCCCCTCCCACTAACAGAGCAACCACCTATCACCTGGAGATGAGACAAAGGCCTCCCCTCAGCCAGATGCCTTGCTAGACAGTGTTTGCTAGCCTCGAGATTTGCTCCTGAAACTCCTACTTGCAGCTGCATCAATAATTATGATCTCGTCTTAGTAAGGCTTGGAAAGGGAGGAATATCCCTGCTATGGGAAGGAGGCGAGCATTCACGAGACCTGGCCAGAGTTCTAAACGACTCCTAAGTGAGTTCCGCCAGCTGTTCTATATAACCATCCTGCTTCTACACGGAGGAACTGAAACATCTTGTCCCTTCATGTTAGTGGCTTGAAACTGGCCATGGTGGAATTATGTCCAAACTAAAAATCAGTAAACGCCACGTACTGAAGTCAGAGTACTTTCTTCTCCTTCCCTCAAGCCACTTCCCCTCCGCTCCCGCGTTTTTCTCCTTCTTCATGGAGAGCTGGACTACCAGCATACCACTGTGAGACAGGGACCCTGGAAGCCAGCGCCAAGGGACAAATATTGCGCAGCCGAGGTACTCTTCTATGGGCTCTTAGGGTTGGACGGCTTCCCCCACAAAACAGAATCAGGAGGCGGCCAGGAGTCGGTCCCATACACAAGCCAGATTTAAAAACAAGATCCCGCTCCAAAAAGCACCAAGGAGCTGCCTGACTTGCCGCCCACATCGGCCAATCAGGATTAGGCTCTTCCAACCAATGAGGATGAAGCACTACTTTTCCTCCCTTTATTAACATATCTGACCAGGGGCCTGGGAACGTGAGTGGGCGCTTTCTCTGCGTAAAGACACCCCCCCCCCCTTTTTTAGGAGACAAGACTAACTATTTCCTGTTGTTCGTGTGTGTGTGTGTGTGTGAGTGCTCCGTGTGGACTGTCTTGTGTCTTTTAGCTGGGTCTTAGCTTGTTTTTGTTGTCAGGCCCAGTAACCCGGCTCCAGGCATTAGTGAGGTGGAAGAAAGTATGGTCCGTGTGAATCCACGGGACCAATTTTGAGGCTGATGTGGGCCATTTATCTCAGGGGTCCATTGTGGTCCACTCGAAAAGGGGCCATGGTGGTTTTGGGGGTCCCTTGTTACAGTTTCCTGCTCAGATCCTGAAAAGATCTGTTCTTTCCTGGGGTAAACAGCTACAGGAACCTTTACAGAAGGGTTAGGGGAAGAGCTACAAAGTATATGTAATAATAGCACGTGGCAGGGTCCTTAATGTGCTCTGGCAACTGACTCCGAGAAACTGGGTAAGGGCTGCCATTCTTCATTGTGGCAGCTGACACCAGCCTTTGTCCATTTGCACTTGATCTTTTCAGTTAGGTAGGCTAGGAAGTTCCCTTACTGGCTCCCCTGACCTGCCCCCCACGTGCACCACGGTCTTGCAGTCATTAACAAAGGCCTCTGGAGGGTTGTCTCTCCGCCTTGCTTGCCATTATGGCAATAACTTCCACCTTGCCTCTGATGGGCAAATGCCTCCCTCCTTCTCCCCCCCACACAATGACTAGAGCCCAAGTTTAACGTTACATATCCTTCAGTCAGTCTTGGTCTACAGAAGACGGCTACTGCGGAGCTGCTCAGGGGTGTGGGTGTCAGCCCTCCCAGCTTATGGGTTCTTTATCTGTTGGAGAAAGTGTCTACCATGCCTTCCCCAGGATGTGAGTCCTGATTCATGAGAGTGAATCAAATAAAGTTCTGCCTTATTTTCTGTGGCTCAACGGTGACTCAATACTCTGAAGGTGAATTTCCATACTTGTTTTCCTGGTCCCCCAGTGTATGAACAGGATGGCTATATCGATCAGCTAGCAGAACTGACCCAGGAGTCTGTGAGAAAGGCAGAATCTCAGGCTCCTCCCAAACACCGAATCAGAATCGAGTTTCAATGAGCTCCCAGGTGATTCGTCTTTATATGTAAGGATGAGAAGCCCTGTTTCAGAACTTTCCAGAGACCCCAGCAGAAAAGAGTCCTCAGTTTCTTAGGCTTGAGTAAAATAGCCGACTTTCTCCGACACCATCATCACCAACCCCCTCGCCATCATCAGTGACTGTCAGCGTCATGACCTCGAGCAGGATCCGTGCGGCGGACACTTCATTGTGGACCGTTTTTACAACAGCACATGTGGGGCAGACGATGCCTTGTCCTAGCTGACCCCATTTCCACAGCTATATTTATAAAGTAAACCATTTTTTCCCCCTATCCTCTGACAGGATTCTGTAACTTATTTGCTTTCGCTTAGAGTTCTAAATCACCTTCTCCAGCAATTCCCACTTTCCCCAACTCCTCCACCCTCCACTGCTTCTCATCTGCCCAACATGCCGGGTTCCTTCCTCACCCCGCCCTACACCTTTGTGCACTTTCTAGAAGGCTTCTGCTATTGTCAGGACTGCCAAAGATAACCACGCTCCAACTGGCAGGAAACAGTCTTCACACTCAGGATTTCCTATTATGTGCAGCCTTTTCCAGAAACACAATTGCATCTAAAAATAGAAGCTGCCTGGATTTACCTTCATCTCAACACAATGACTCCATGGCCACCATGACTGGCCTTGAATGAGGGCCAAACACTTTGAAACGCAGAGACACTCTATCAATGGAGGTGAAGGAAGCCACTTCCAGGGACTTCCAAGTGAGGGTAGGCAGCTGTTTACTTATTCCCCATTCTTTGTTATTTTGCTCGGTTTTGCCAGTAAAGCTGGGGTAGGAGGAAGGAAAGAGAGGAAGACAGAGGGCCATGGACCGAAAGGAAGGAATTCAGGGGAAAGGGCTAAGGAAGAACAGGAGGTGGGAGTGATAACTGTGGGGCCGAGGAGGTGACTCAAGAGGAAAGGAAAAGTGGCAGGTGTGTTGTTGAGGAAGAAAAGTGAAGGAAGAGAGGAAAAGGACTGCAGTAGGATTTTCAGCAGTCTCCATGCAGCTGGAATGGCCAGGACTTCACAGCTGACTCATGGTTTCCTGAGAGTGGAGAATGTGGAGAGCCATGTTTAATGTCCGTGCCGAGTTTGGTGTTGTTTATTTCCTTCTTTACGATCCCCTGAGTAACATAACCTCCTCTGGGAAGAGATGTTCTCACCTCTATCCTCATTCCCTTCTGTCGGGCATGTGTGTTGGGGACGGAGAGGGACGGGATGGAGGAGGTCAAAGAGCATCTTGGAAGCTAGAGAGGTGTCTGCCCCATCAACCTGAGACCAGAGAAAATAAGCTGCTGCTAAATACAGCTCTCAGACTCCTGTTTGAGAAGACACCACAGCCTAGGAAACAAGCCCTCGGTTGGATATTGGAGGAGGTGATCCTGGCAGAGAATTTCTAGTGATGATTCTGGGAGAATATTTTTCATGAAGCAAATGGAGAACTGGTGAGAAGTCAGGAGACAAGTGCCTTGGAGGGTACCTGGAGAGAAATAAGCAGAAGGCTGGGAGTTTTGCAGGGCTGGCAGACTCTCCTGACTCAGAGTTAAGCAGAGCTAAGGGTAGGCCCAGCTCTGCCCGTTACCACTGGGGGACCTGGAAGCACTCTCATCCTTTCTCTAAGCCTCAGGGGCCCCATCTGTGAAACACGGACGAGGACGCCCACCTCCTAAGGTGTTTGTGATGATTCCAGGGTTTGTGAACGAAAAGTTCCACTTCCTGTTTGTTCTATTTGGGGGATTACAGGTAGAGTCAGGATTCAGGAGGTGTTAACAAAAGAGCTTTGACCCGAAGTCAGACATTGGACTAGAGAAAGAAGGAGATGCAAGGGAGCAAAAATTAGAGTTCATATCAGACCTGGTGAATGAAGAGAGAACACTGGAACCCTAAGGACCTAGACTTTGTGACACAGGGAGAAATGGTAGCGGTGGAGAAAGAGCCAGTTTCTTGTATATACTGTGCCTCAGGACAACCAAAGAGATGTGGAAAGTGTCTCCCTCTAGGAGCATTCTGGCTAATAAATGAAGATAGTGAGAATTAAAAATGCAACTATTTTGCAACCTCTAATGAAATAAAGGCCCTAGGACCTGATCATTGTGTCAGTTATCAGTTTATTGCCTCTCAGCCCCCTACCACCCTTCAGTACCTGCTTGGTAATAATGGATTGGACTCTTGAAGCAGTTTTTAAAAACAATGAGTGCAATGTTAAGCTTTGTCAGTAGAGGGCGGAGGAGGGACACTGCTGGAGAAAGGGGGCTTTTCTCAGTCGAGCTCCAGTATTGTTTTTCTCGGTCCAACCACCCGGCCTCTCAAGGGTGCCTGCTCTGCCCCAGCCACGTGCTTAGGCCGTGCAGTCCCTCAGAGACCTCAGGGTCCTAGGCTGGGCCCAGCGATCACCTTGGCTCGGCACTGTGCTCTCCAGGCCTCTCCCCGACAGTGGAGCCCGAGCTCCTCCTTTGCACTGTTCAGCATCAGCTGCCTTGTTGCTGAGGACACTGTTCCCTCCCGTCCTCCCAACGTGAACGCTGCGCAGCCGGCCTTCCACCCGTAGCAGGCGCCCGCACCCACCCTTGCCGGCATCCATGGAGTCTTTCTGGCTTGCCTGGCGACTGTGGGCTAGCTCTGGCCAAGAAGCCCAGTGAACTCAATTGCCTTCATCTGCTGTGCACAACCAGACCTGCTCCAACTAAGGGGGAGCCTCAGTCTTCAGAGAACCCTCCCTCCAAGCTCATTTCTCCATAAGTATTCTCCCTTAGCTATTGGATACCGTATACCATCCTTCTTCACTGTTACTCTCCTATCACAGCTAATCATTCTTTATATGATTAAATATAAGGGAATGCCTGCTACTAACCTCACAAAGAGACAGCCGGAGTCATGGGGCCTTGCTGGAAACACGAGCTGATTAAAACCTTTTTCAACTCCTACAGATTGATAAGAAAAAAGGCAACCTAAGTGAAAAAGAAGCAAGGGGTATAAATAGGCAATCCATGAAAGAAATATACACAGCCAAATGAACATGTAAATGTGCTCAGCCTTGCTGGTAATAAAGAAAATGCAAATATAAAACAACAATGGAAGATCAATGAGATGGGGAAATGGGCATTCCCATTCGTGTTACCATACAGAAGGACAAGTGGGCAGAATTTTTCAGATGTAAAACATGCATTTCTATAAACCCAATGCTTTTGCTTATGGTCAGACATATGGACAAGAATATTTGTTTATTGCCATATTTTTTTTGAAATAGCAACACCCTAGAAGCAAACTAAATATCCGCCAATGGAGAAGTGGTTGACAAAAAAGAGTAGCTAAAACATGATGTGATATATCCACACAAGGGACTCTGTAGCCATTTTAAAAGGCCTCATGAGCTGACATAATAAAGCACTCTAAGACATATTGTTCAGTGCAAAAAAGCATGTTACAGAGTAATGTGTTCCAACTGATCCCATTTCTGTAAATAAAACTAAATACACCTGGGGGGGAACACCTACAATCTGTCCCCTTAAAAATGACATGTTGTAAGTGTTTACATTTCCATGTAAATATTTACGTGTATTCATATGACTTTATATATACACATACTCTGCTTTATTGATTTTTCATAATACCTTCATGGTGTTTATATCATTTACTTTTCTTTTACTTTCTAAGTGTTTACTAAATTTGGCAAGAAATAAGTCGTTCTGACCTGAACATAAGTGATCCCTCCCGGGCATGGAGGGAGACCAAAGACAGGGAAATGAGAGCTTGGTGGATAGGTCCCTCCCCAGAGGCTGTGCCCACAGCCAGGTCCTGGCCCACCCTGGCCCACCCACCTTACCTGCCTGGTCCAGTTAACACATAGATAATCAGACAAGTTTTAAGATAGAGAAAGCTCAAATAAGTTTTTACTATTTAAAAGGGTTTCCTCAAATGTGTCTTGTCATAGGACTTGCAGGCCAGCGAGTTCAATTCCTGATTTTGAAGGATGATAGAGCTGAGGCCCAGGGAAGCTAAGGGAGTTACCCAAGGCCTCCGGACTATTTGGCATTTTAAAAAGTTCTCTTGCAAAGTACTAAGAGGACAACCAGGAAAGCATTCCCAGGAAAGCTCTGAACATTTGGGAACAATGAGGAAGTAACTAGGGAATTATATGTTCAGGACAAGCATTCAGAATTCCTGCAAAGTTGCTGACAGCCATGTATGAGTGACCGGCATCCCGGGGTAAATCACCAGGATCAGGAGAATGAATCATCCCAGGCTTTGTTCTTTGTAGGACAGCACATTTTTCTCCTGCTCCCTCTGTTCTATATCACGGGATTGTTTCCATCAGGGTCACCGGGCTGAAGGACCCACTAAATCTGGCCTCAGTCCTATCTTGGCAAGCGGCCATGACCAGGGTGATGGAGGAGTGTTTACACATGTCAGATCCCAGGAACATTTTCTCTGTTCTGTCTGATAAAGCCCAGAGTCAGATAGGCAGTGGTGAAGAGCACTGGACTAAGAGCCGGCTCACCTGGGGTGGCTTTTGTTCTGCCCTGAATCCAGCTGTGTGAGCCTGAACTGGTCATTTAAAGCAGGCAGGTCATTCGAAGCAGGCAGAATAAACAGGTTAGATGTGACTCCCCAGCTCTCATGTCCCAGGAACCTGCTTTGGGATGAAAGGAGCTTCCAGCCTGAATATCCATTTTTAAAATCTGTTCTCTCAAGCAGAGTGAGAAAGAAGTGCAAGTTTATAGCCATGACCAGTATAGAACCAAAGCCAGATGTAAGGAAGAGAAAGAATCAAGGTTGACATCACTACCCTATCCAGGCAGAGCAGGCACACTCACCCTGGGAGCCAACTGTTTGTAGCGGAGGCCTGGAGCACTGTGTTGAGAAGGATCTAAAGGAAAGCTGAGCTCAGGGCAGAGAGTTCTCTGACCCATGAATGATGTCAGCCATGGTTGAGGAGGGTGAGGGCACACAATGTTTTTGCTACCCTTGCACCGAATTACTGTACTTATGTTCCTATAGTCATGAACCCGGGGACCCAATATGAAGCAGGAAAATGCATGTAATGAAATCTTTTTAGAAAAAAAATTTCAGGGGCACCTGGGTGGCTCAGTCGGTTAAGCATCTGCCTTCGGCTCATGTCATGATCCCAGGTTCCAGGATTGAACCTCGTATCAGGACTGCTGTTCAGTGGGGAGTCCGCTTTTCCCTCTCCCCCTCACCCTGCTCTCATGTTCTTTCTCACTCTCTTTCTCTCAAAGAAATAAGATCTTTAAAAAAAAAAGAAAAGAAAAAAATTTCAGAAAGCTGGCTGATTTGGGATATAATTAGCAGATAAGGGAGTGGGGAATCTGGATGCCTGGGTTCTATTTGTTGGCCTGTCATTAAGTAACTAATAATCTTGGAGGAAATCAATGTGTTGGGATATTGATGTTGGGATCCGTATGTTCTGGCTCTGTTGTGGACTAAGATGTGATAAGGAAGGTGCTAAAAGGTCTTTGGAAGCGGGGATGGCTTGTAGACCAGTCCTGACGTTCCTTCAGCCACAGGAAGTGTTTCTTAGGGGCAGTTTGGCCCAGTTTTGTCTTGTTTTAATTAATGCTGTAATTGTACAACATAAGAAAAAACAAAGTGAATTATAAGTGTTTCTGTTATGATATGTAAAAAAGGGCAGAAAAGAGAGACCAAAAGAAAATTATCTGGTTTTGGAGGGGGGGGTTTGTTTTTGTTTTTGTTTTTTGTTCTTTTAGAGTAGCCAAGAGGGGCAGAGGAAGAGAGAGAATTTTTAGCAGGTTCCACGTCCAGTGTGGAGCCTATCACAGGGCTGGATTGCACCACCCTGAGATTGTGACCTGAGCTGAAATCAAGAGTTGGATGCTCAACCGACTGAGCCACCCAGGAGCCCCCAAAATTACCTGTATTGCTATCACTCAAATCCAACATTTGATATCTTGTATTCCCTCGATCTGAAGAGAAGTTGATGTAAATGTCTTCTGTGCTAACTAACAGATTCACCTTTTTGGGCTCCTTTTCAGGAAACTGAACTACAGACCAAGAGAATGTTGCATTTAATATTAATTTAATTTAGTATTAATGTAATAATATTAAATATTCATTAAATAATTATTTAACACAATTGGTAATAATTTCATGTTATTTTATCATTATTATTATGAATGACTAACCAGGGCCAAATGAGGGTGACACTCTTTATGCCAGCATCACTTCTAACTTTGTGTATAAAATTGAGGCAAACCAGGTCCTTTTTGAAATTACATGTAAAAGTGAGTGAGGACTAGAAAGTAACAGATAAAAACAATAAACTACTTTTAAAATTTTTATTTGATGCTGCTAAGTTATCTTATTTGATAAAATAAAATGAAAATCACTTGCAAGGGTGAAGGAAAACCCTAGGATCGTTTTCCAAGGCAGGGTGAGGTAACTAGTACACAGTATTAGTTAAAACTATTGGCTCTGACGTCAGACGGGCTGAAATCCTGGCTCCTCCCAAATAATAAGGATAATAGTGGGAGCCAGTCTCTTATAATAATCATTTAATATATATGTGCATATATATTCTATTGTCTCTTTCTCTGGAGAGCTCTAATGCAACATGTCAAGTCCGTAGGACGGTGTCTAGCACATACCAAGCACACAATAAATCTTGCTAAGATACATCATGTTGAACCGGGCTCCCTTAGAAGATCTTTGGTAGCAAGTATACAGAGCAGAAACTGTTGCTAGGGCTGAGAAGAGGAGTACCTTTGCTGGCAAGAACTAAAATGCAACAACGAATGCCAGAAATTTCTCAAGTCCAGAAGCTATGCCACTGAAGTTGTGGTTCTGAGCCTCTCCCTCTCTTATCTACACAGCACACCATTGCCAGAACGTTCTAAAGTGCCTTTTTAAAATGCTACTAGCTAAGGGTGCTAGGGTAGCTCAGCTGGTTGAAATGCTACCAGCTCAGTGAGGGTGAACTCATTCATTGATCCCATGCCTATTTATTGAGACACTGGGCCTGACCCTGGGGATAAAACAGTGAGTGAAATACCACATCCTTGTCCAGGGAGTGTAGAGCCTAGTGAGGGAGCCAGACACCCACACATACAGACACTTCTCTGGGCTTAAACTGATACAGAAACCAAAAAAGAACAAAAAAGTACTTGGTGCTGTGGAGGGGATCACCGAGGAGACCCTAATTCAGAAAGATTTCCTGAAACTCCCACTACTTTGTACCCTCCTCACCCCAGGGCACCACTTTGATTTAGGTTCGATGGATTTTTTTATTTTTATTTTTTTTTTTTTTTGTCTTACAGATACTATGGGAAGTCCCTCACAAAAGGGAGGTCTCCGAGAGTGGAGGAACCCAAGGCTCCAGGACATGACATCATTTGTCCCAAATTACCCACCTCAGGTATGGAGGGACCTGGATTTGAACTTGAATCCATCTTCTTCCTCCTTCTCGCTCCCCTCATTCTCTCCCATTCTCTACCTCCCCCAGCATCACTGGGGGGGGGGGGGAACCCACTCTGCCTTTGCCCATGCCATTCCTAGA